>CASHTH010001749.1:0-51566 GCA_030341885.1 Geodia barretti
CTTGCTTAAGTGACTCTTCATACTATCAATGTCTTCAGCTTGTTTTGGGTCCTTAACTGTTTCAACTAGCATTGGCTCAAACATTTTGAGAACTTTATGAAGTTTAAGTGACACCCTGGTGATGGCTATCCCAACTGGAACAAGCTCAATAAGGTGCACGAGAGATGCTTTGCCTGTAGCTAACCTTACCAGATATGTTATGGATGAGGTCTGCAAGACCAGTCATGATGATACCAAACGCCGGAGAGTCTGAAACTAATGAGGACACTAACTGATTTACACAGGTGCTAAAGAAATCAATTGCTTCTTTCTCCAAAACTGGGGACATCATATCGGCTTCAATGTAATTAGCTGGAAGTCTCGAGACAAATTGTCTGTCAACAATAATCCCCAGTGGATTAGCTCCAGAAAAAGCCTCCATGAGAGATTTCTCTATACCACAGTCCTTTGTTACTGTCTCCGCAATCTTCTCCACAATTTTCTCCAGTGCCAAGTTCTCTAATTCTCCCAGTCCATACATCACACCCTGCTCTACCACCTCTTTACCCACAGCCTTGGCTGCATCCTTGAGTGTAAATTTCTCAGCTTGTTTCATTTCTTCCCTCTCTGCAACTTCTGGCAATTCTTTCATTCCCATCTCTTCTGCTTCTTTGTCTACCAGCTTTGTACTGGCCTTTTCAGTCTCTCTGGCAATTTCCACACCGTCTTTCGCAAGTTCTGCCCCTTTCTCAATGAACTTTCCTACACCAAAAGTTGCAATGGAGACAGCAATGCTCACAGCTTTCATGGTCGCCCACTGTGACCAGCTAAACTCCCCAGTAATCATTCCAATGGTGCCATCAATGCAGTCTGACACACCCTCGGCTATAAGTCCCATCCCAATTTCGGTTCCAGCCCCAAAAGTGACGGCAGTTACAACCACACCGGCTACAATCTCTACGAGACCAAGGACAAACACAGCAAATGCTCCCCAGCTAAACCGTGGCTTCTTCTTGACATCAAAGACCAATTCAAGACCAAGGTGGGAAAGATTGAGAAGTTCATCCTCAGTGATTTGATCTGGATTGGGTATCATTTCAAGAGAGTTTGTGGCAACGGCTTCAAAATCATCTCCTTTGTCTTTGAACTCCTTTATTTTTTCAAGTGTTTTACTAATTTTCTTATGCACAAAGTCTAGCACACTGAGTCTCACTTCCATTTGTGTCTGTAGGTCACTCTTTTCTCCGGCTTGTTTGACCTTCCCAGCACCCTTAGAGCTGATAAGCACCAACTGAGCTTCTTCAACAAACACTTGGAGCAGTTCCTGAGCCTTAGACATATCAGCTTGTATTCTATCAACCTCTTTGCTCTGTGTTTTAATGGAGCAATAAGCACGATTGTAGTATGCAAAAGCAGTGAATTTTGAGGCACGACTAAACATTAGCTCCATTTCAATAGCCCTGGTGTAGAACTCAATTGCTCTTTTTTCACCATACAACCCTGATTTGGCTAGCCTGTTCCCTAGTTCAACCAGATGGGTAAAATTGCAAAGGGTCTTATGTGATGGCATTTTTGGAAGTGCAAAGTATGCACTCCAATGATCATGACACTCATGCAATTCTTCTTTCAGTTCTTTCTCTTTGAGCTACATTATTGCTCCCTGTTTAGTCAGTAGCCACTGTCCCCAAGATTCATTAATACATTCTGCCAATACTGCTTTGTCTTTCCGGTTGGAATCATGTATATTATATTTCAGGTAGGAGCAGTGTATAGCAAACAGTTTCTCTCTGAGGATTACTACCTTAACATCACCCTGGATTGCATCCAAACACTCCCTCTCCTTTAGGACTCTTATTCTCCTAATGTGTGCTAGATCCAAACCTCGATATTCATTTGGAAGAGAAGACTCATGAAGTATGAGCTGAGCTGAACCTGGATTGCCGTTTCGTGCAGCACGGCCAAAAGCTTGTGACTCTACACGTGTGCTTGTAGGGAGGAACGTTAAAATGCAGAAGAGACCACCATGAGCTATGACTTCATCGGAAACCGTTATGTCTGTGCCACGACCAGCCAGGTTTGTAGCCACAATGATGTCGCCTGAAGACCTTACCCCTTCAATAGAGTTGGAATTTTCTGAGTTAAAGTAACAATAGACTTTACTTCGTATTTTATCACGAAGATAGTCATATATTTCCTTGCATGTGTGTATATCTTCGCAGAGAACAAGAGCAGCACGTTTGGAGTGTGGACTTGTCACTGCCACAACTGTGGACTGGATTTCATTCTTCCAATCTTCTCTGTTTCCTGATACTATCACTCCCTTCCTCTCGATAAATCTCCTTTCTTTGCAGGGAGGAATTTTACAGGTGCGCAGAGAATACCAGGCATTCAATGCATCCTGCTCACACTTGAGGCCAACAGTTCCTGAAAGACCGTACAGGGAATTGTATTGAGCAAAGAAATAAAGATGTGATATGAAGTTCGTGGTTATTGAAATCGGAGTCAATTTTAAGAGATGCTTCATTTCGAGCATTTGTTGTAGACCTCCACCCCATCGCTTGTTTGTTTCTATCAACCCACTCGCTTTAAAATCTATTGGGACAATTCTCGCATTCTTAACCATGTACTCTCTCTCTTCGGTCATAAGCAGAGCAGTGAAAGCACTTTGGATGTAGGTTGGCAGCTGATTAACCAGAAATTGCTGCAGAAACCCTGGGATGTCTACTGTTTCCTTTGGTTGAAGCTGGCACATTGTACCAGGTCCGTTAATGAGAAGCACAGGACCGGTTTTGTTAGTTTCATCACTGTCGAGCTTACTGGCCATTTGGATATCACCATCTTCAAAAGTGTAAATTATAAACTTATATGGAAGTGTTGCCTCGAGATACTTCATCAATTCCAAAATCTGTTCCTTACTTACATTTTGGAGTGCCATATTTTGCTTACTTCTGTGATCTTTAGCTAGGAAAAACTGCTTTATGTCATATTTGCTGATCAAGTCCAGCTTGCCAGCCAAAAACAGCATATGCTCAGACTGGAGGCAATGAAATAAGCACTCATGGAAAAATTTGCAGTCACCTAACCAAAACCTAGTGCCATTTTCAGTGCAGTATGATGTACTGGATGCTCCATCCACCCACTCATAAGGGTAGAGTGGTTGTAGTATTCCTTTGTCTCTTACAAGCACTGGAATGGAAGCATCATCCAGCACAACTTCCTTCACAGAACTTAGAAAAGAAGGTCCCCCAACCGCAAGTGTTTGGTTACTATCAAGAGTATAGGGTACTATTCGCAGGGGAAGTTCTTTATTTAATTCATAGATAAATGCAGTCAAATGTAAAGTTGTAAGGTTTTTCATAAGTTCGTTTTGTTCAGCTTTATCCCTGGCAAAAATGAATCGACTCACTTGACTGTCTGACAAGAGATTGTATTTCACTGCAAGATACAACATTTTCTCTGCGGATGAGAACTTCGGCTCATGTAATCTTAGCATACACCTAAAAATGACATCATGAAAAAAGTTTGTTTGCCCTTCATAGAACTCCTTCCCTTCCACAGTCTTTAATGTTTTCTCTGGATTCATGTTTCCTTTTAAAGGGAGGTCACACTGCACAGCCACCATCCGTAGTATGCCATTTGCAAGCTTACTCTGAGTGTATAGTGGACATGCAAGTCCTTCGTCTAGAATAAGGAGTGAGAATTCAGGTATTGTTCCTGATCTATCAAAGCTTTCGTCGCAATCTTGCCTCACTAATTCACCGGTGCTGTTGCTGATATACACTGCAATATTGCACGGAATGTATTCCATTTGTAGATATTTGACAAATTGTATCATTGAGGCCGTACGAAATTGACTCATTGCAGATTTTTTCATTACAGGAAAAACATTTTGAAGAATCGTATGAAGTACTGCTTTGTCTATGAAGTCCCCATTTGCTGCTGCTTGAAGTATCTTTCTTGAGTCGCAAATGCGACTCCTAAGCCCTGCTTTTAACCCTTCGAATATGACATCATGAATAAACTTAGGGATTCCAGCAAACAATGTTTTCCCTGAGGTGGTAATGAAGGGCGTGGTCTGACGAACATTTGACCAGACCAGTGCTAACACTGGCTCCACGTGATGCATGATTGCAGAGTGGTGTGACAGGTACGTAAACTGCATTCCCTTGTCTAACATAAGCATGTCCATTTCATCAACAATCGCTACGTCCATCTTCCTATACCCACGAACATTTCTCATTTCAAATTCTTGACGGAGAAGGTCACCTGAGAAGTCGTTCACAGTTCCATAGACAATGTCACTTCTGTAAATCGCAAGTCGCTCTTTGTCTGCTTCTGCTGGCCGCATGTCAAGTATCTCCTCAGTTTCCGTGTTGTGGGAAACTGTTAATCCTAGGAATTGATAAAATTTCTGGAAAATTTCCACATCTCTCTGGGCTAGGTCTGGTGTGCTTGTTAAGATATCGACTTTCTTATCCAGCAAGGCAAGTGCAGCAGCAAACATAGCTATGATAAGAGACTTACCCTCACCTGTAAGCACTTCAAGAAGTCGCTTGACCTTCTCTTGGTGAGAGACAAGGAGGATACAAACAGATACAAGTTGTGTTACAGTGGGTTTTTTTCCTATTATGAAACACACACTATGATAGACTATGCCAATTACTGCAGCATTCGCTTCAATCCTTTGTTCTAAATCAGACTCTTCATTCTCGAGAATGCGTACAGCATCATTTCCGGTTAGTGTCAAAGGGGTTTCAAGCACTTTTCTGACAATCTTTCCTGTGAGAAGAAGAGTGTTGTGGTCAAGTAGCTCAGACTTGGAGAGATTGTCCATAACTTCTTTAAGGCGTTTGCTGGTGTCCGAGTCGTACTTTCTCTCAAGGGTTTTAAGCAAATATTTAGGTTCCTGTTTCAGTTCAATATCACCAAATGGGATTTGGTATCTTTTAACTAACTGCAAGATCTCACCAAACGATTGAAGATCATGGGATATGGTGAAAAATAGTTTTAAAACTTCTTCAGAAGTCCAGGGTGAAGACACCAGGGTTTCTACAATCAGTGTTTGGAGCTCTTCGCTACACATAACTGTTGAACCACGTTTAAGAAACTCCCTGAGGCAGATATTAGTGGTAGCATAACAACCACCCAGATCACTAGCTCTGATCAAGTCGAAATAGAATTGGCTCACATCATTAAAGGATATCAATTTTGGCGAGCTAAAGACATTTTTGCACATTATGCCCATTGCTTTTGTAAGCTTGAAGAAATCAAAACTGCTGAGGCCACATCCTATGTAGTTTACCTCTTCAAGTAGAACCTCTATCTGACAATCATCAAGGTCGTAGGCAGCAGCGTAACACGAAATAAAACAGGCTTGATATGCACTCTGCAAATCTCCATCAGCGGTCACATACCCTGATGAATGTAGCTTAATAACCTCATCTAAAACAGAACTAAAAGATTTCCATGCACCACCATATTGAACTTCAACATGTTCTTCTTCGTCATCTTCGGAGCTTGAGTCACTACCTGAATTTGAATACGTTAATTCTTGCCTTGAAAGGGGAAGGACAGGCAACATAGAAAAAGATTCTGGGTCGCTTTCAGAGCTCACGCTGGGTGACAAACTATTTATACCACCAGTGAAAGAAGCAAGTTGGTAGTATGGCTCAGTGTGTGCTATAAATCCCCCGCGGAACTCATACATCCATTCTAGAAACTGCAATCGCTTACTTTTGCCGTTCAGAATCGAGGAATCAAACAAGCGCATTTGCAAAATCCATAATACCTCCAAGAAACAATCGGAACAGATGTATTGACTCTCACTAAGAAAACTCAGAAGACTTGAGCCAACCTTCTTGGTGTAGTAGTACACTTCTCCATCCTCACTGTGGTAAGTGGTCACAGTGACAGTTTCACCAGCCAGGTTCTTTTCTTCTGTCTGGTGGTTACTAGTTTTGAGAAGCTCCACCTTACATTTATAGCATGGCACTGTTTCATGTCTCACGAGACCAGTAATAATACCAGGGAGAAATACTCCTGCCGCTGCAGCACCAAGTGCAAACCACGCCATTGGGAACTGATGTAGCTAAGCTAATAAAGGAGTGAATTATTTGTTAAGACGATGACGAAGACTGTGTTATGCGGGCATTTAGTCACTTGAGTGAAGCAATCATCATCCTGAAGACAAAAAAAACCATGCTTAAAGGCAGATTTGAATTATTCACACTAAGATGCACCTGAGTGTTTGCTATGATCTTCAAGTGAAGGTGCATAGCTACCGAGACAGGCATGCAAATTTAAAGTACAACTAAAGTGCAAACCATCGGCGAACTGCGCATGCGCGGTACCGCTAATTGATGGGCTGGGCTGTGTTTACCCGTGGTCTCCCGCTAGTAGCTTGCGGAGAGTCTGACAGGGGCTAGCGATAGTAGTAGTAGGTAGCACGCGTGAGTCGATACACGCCCTTCGTTGTGACTTCTTGCGCCTTCAAGATACACAGAGCGAGCGGACCAGGTCGAGGTAAGCATATTGACTTTTTCGTTCGTGTTTCACGCCGTAACTCCCGAACGCAGCAGTTTCCTAGAACACCCCACAACCTTTATCCGACGCTGAATACGTGGTATTGTTTGTGGAGCGATCCATGGGCCTGGTTCTTGAAGTGAGATGTCGGGTAACAGACAGGACACACGACAACTAAACCCCTCGCTGAGGTTGTGCACGCGTCATCGCTTACGTCACGTGCGCCTTAGAGTTACGTACGTTCGCCCACGCAACCCAGTCAACCCGCTGAGTCAGCACTTTCTGCAAACCGGCACACTGGCGTTTGCAAGGCTACGAGTTTTCCCTGTGGTACACACTTCGACATATAAACAATCGAGAGATAGCAAGGTCTTGGCCCGCCTGAACACCAGCTAGAGTGACTTCCTTTCGCAGCTACGATACTTGATTACATTATAACCGCAAGCGCGGACAGCTTTATTGTGCGCGCCGAGGGCTGACCTAGGCTGATGACGGATGGGTCAGCATAATTATGCCAGCGGTATAGGGAATGAATCTCATTATTAGTTCAGAACCACACGGCGTTACTGCTGCTGCTCAGGACTCGACCGCTTTTTCTCCAGCATCACGTGTGCATGCAAGCGGGAGCACTCGCGCAGACAAGTTTCTTCGTTGACCCGGACGTCGTCTAGTATCGGTGAGTGCACGGCACAACTTTTAGCGCGTCGATTATCTTCCGGCTGAACATCATTGATCGCTCTGTTGCGCGACAGTCGGTCAACGTTGCAGCGCAGGCCCAGCCCACCAAAGTCTGCTTTACACTGATTGATTGGAGATGTGCATGCAAGCGGGTGAGCGCTCGCGGAGACAAGTTTCTTCGTTGAACCGGAGGTTGTCTAGTATCGTGAGTGCTCGGCACAACTTTAGCGCGTCGATTATCTTCCAGCTGAACGTCATTGATCGCTCTGTTGCGCGGCAGTCGGTCAACGAGTCGGTCAACCAAAGTCTGCTTGACACTGATTGCCCGCTCTGCGATTTGATTGGAGATCTCGAAATCCACGAAGATAGGTGTATTTTTCAGTAATGCGAGAATCACTGGCCGGAAGTGAATGCGATGAAATTTTTTCCATGTCAAAAGTGCAAACCTGATATTATTGCGGCAAATCGACAGGAAAAAGCTATACAGCGGAACGGTGATTGACCTACAGCGGAACGCTGATCGATGTGCAGTGTGAGAGCACTGATGGTCGTGCAGGAGAGCAATGGTTGACGTGTAAGAGAACATGCGCAGAGAAGCGCCAGAGCGGAACGCTGATCGACACACAGTGACTCTTGACGTCCAGTACAACGGGGAAATTTCGCTGAGATATGAACAATGATTCCCATTTGGCGTGTCTACCGCGGTCGCGCGGGGTCGCTGTCACCGACCGCGGCCGCGCCCCTCTACGCTTGCGCCCACAGTGGAGCGAGTCGACGTGACAACAAAACAAAGCCGTGTCGCTGGACCGCACTCGTCCGCCCAAACAAGCGTAGCTTTTGCTGAAAGCGTGAGGTAGTGTGTCTGTTTCACATGCTCACCGTTTTATCAAGCACATAAAGATGGAACCGCGACGGTAGCTCTTCATTCGGGATACGTCATGGCGCAAACCTGAAATCTTGCGCGTAGCCACCGACGATCCGACGTCGTCATTCGCGGGCTTCTGCTCCCCAATTATCATAAAAAGCACTTGTGAAACAGGAGTGGACCCGTGTCGCCAATATAAGTATCGGGTGCACTGACGTTACTAGGAACCGGACACGTCATAACGGCCCTTGCCGAAGTACAACGGTGCGCACACACGGACGGAATATATTATAACACCAAACACTTTTCACGGTAAAGGGTCTTGAGTCTATTTGACGCGTATATATTTTGAGCGGAATGTACTCTGGATATTGGCATAAAAACACTTATAATTATCATACTGAAGTTACTCACCACAAAAGCAGTAGCCAGAGTTCTCTCCTTCAGTAACTTCACAAGGTAGCACAGCTCTTTTATACTGTACGAACGAATCTATCACCTATGAATCTTATTAAAATTCTTTGCCCACTAAACCGTAGTGAGCTACATAATAGCCATATAAATATGTTCACGAGATAATATTCACAACATTTTTGTGATGCGCTAATAAACCATGCTACAAACACCAGTGTCAGTTGCAATACTCGCACATCCCTTCTCCTCCTCTTATTTTCTGGAAATGCAGTGTAAAATGAGCCACAATTTTCTTGTGCCCTGCAATGTCAACACTGTGATTGCTTATTTGGAGTTGGTCATCTTTACTTGTTTATAATTACCTTGGTCTGTTCAAGTGACAGATTTCTGTGCCACACTGAACTGAGGTTGGGGTTTGCCTTGCTATAGTTGAGTACGAGCAGTGAAGGAAAACTATGGAATGAATTCTCAAGGGAGTATAGAAGGACAGCTTAGAGTGGTGTCTAGCATTGTACTAGCATCAGACATCTGTTCTATGCACTAGCATAAAAGAGTGCGTGTGTGGGCATACCAAGCACACCTGCATAATTGTTCACAGTGACGGAAAAGGGAAAAATGTGTATACACTGAGAATGGGCATAAGGGGCAACAACTTCACCTACCCAGCTCTATAACAGTGTGTTTCCTGCATCACTGGTATAATACACGTCTTTTGAGTTACTTCATGCTTCCAATGTGCATTTAACGGGCAACACAGATTGAGGATGATGCACTTTCTGCCTATGTTACTCATTACTGAAGACAAGGGCCCATGCATTAGCTATATTATTTTGCTGCTTGCAAACCTGAAGGATCGACAGACAAGTAATCGCAGCCACCTGTTACTCAAACACTAGTCTGACTCTTCTCTGTGTGTTATGATCTATATTATACTGTTGGAAGTTTTATGGACCTAGTATCTTTGATATACAACGACTAAAACAGAGTTGCCAGAATTCAGGTGTAAACGTGGGAGTGTCATACCATATGACAACACTGCGGATTTGTCATTGTCTCAGGGGAAGGTCAGTGTGTGTTTGAGGTGTTCACTCTACCAACAAGCACGCGTTTCAGGGTTAATATATTCACCAAATGACGAATCCGACTATCTGAAGCCCCCAGAGTTGCGGTCTGCGTGCTCTGATACTCACGTATAACTTTCCACAAACCAACATGTCTCGTGCACTCACCATTGCAGGACACAGCCATAAAGCACAGTATTCAATTTGATACACTTACAATTAATAATAGTTTATGAGCGCCAACATAAACAGATGAGCGCAATAAAAAGAATGAAAATACAGGAAATAAGAGCCACAATAAATCCTCCAACCACAAAGAACCATACTTTTCCAACATCAGATTCAGTCAGTGATGAATGGACACTCGTAAATCTATCATAGTTGCTGTCACCAACTTTGACCACCACACAAAACACACCGATGTAATGGTGCAGTGATCCCACGGAAATCTTGCAAACTTCACTACGATTGTTAATGCTACATTTCTCGTGCAAATATGAGGTATCAATGACCTTGATGTGGTTGTTTTGTGAATACCAAAAGCTTATATTTGAAGATGGAACTTCGACTCTTGATGGAACAAAAAGAACGATAGAATAGGGCCCCCTCTTTGTGATCGTGTGGGTAATTGTGCTATAGCATTGGTTGTTTGGTTGAAGGTTGCGGTCATATGTCAGAGCTATATCACGATGAAGAGAGTTGGGATATGTATCTGGATCAAAGTGAAGATTCTCATCAAGATCCTCCGCTACATATAGATCAATGTGGTATTCGGTTCCATTCAACTGGTTAGTCACTGCGCAGATAGTGTAGTTCAGTACCGATTCGGGCATTAGGTAACCACGGAAGATGACAGTCTGCTGCTCAAGTTGCACGGATACATTCGTTACTGGATCAGGTTTGCTGTTGTGGGTAGGCAAACTGCCACAGCCTCTACTAAAAGAGTATATCGTAAGAGGGATGTATACCTCATCGGTCCCTGGATCTTGAGAGAGTGTGATGTGCTGGGCTGTAAATTTCTGGACGTTTCCCAGGGCAACTATTGTGTTGTCGTACAATTTTGTATGGGAAGGTATGCTTCCATATTCGATGGATGCTAGCACAATCATAGACACGCCTGCACCAGCAGTTAGTAAAAATCCCAGTGTGAATACTGTCACTAACCAGTATCTCCACCTTCTGCACACACCTGTGTACAACAGCAGAGTCTAAGGGACTAATAACCCTTGGCATGCACGGGCAGTGAAATTCATGGTACTGTACTTGATCTTTGAGTGTGTGTGTGTCCAGGCAGTGAAATTCATGGTCCTTGATCTTTGAGTATGTGTGTCCGTCCACCCGTAAGGTGGGCAAAAAACAATGCCAATGTAGGTTCACTGCTACACTGGTTTAATATTAAACCTGATGATTCTGTTAAAAATTCTGCATTAAAACATTATTTCCGCAAAAGCAAGTAAACAAGCACTAGAGCTTACCTCGACCAGATTGTGCCTGTTTCGTGGACAACTGATGCACCATAAATCATCAAAGGTGATATTTGGATCCTTCATTACATACACTGCCTCCTATATACTGTGGTAAGTAACTGGACCATGTTGCACGGTCTATCACGAATGGTACGTCTTTGCATGAATGTTTCACAGCACGCAATATTATTTTGTGCATGTGCACGTGATTTCATGCGCACTGTGCTGAGCTGAGGCTACAGCATGCAGCATACTTGTAAAGTGATTGGTACCTGGTTGGTGCTCAGGAGATGGTGTATTCCTGGGTGGAGGATGAGTGATGACATTTTCGCCTATCAATGCTGTTTCCTCAGTTGCCCCTTCTAAGAAAATAATAGAACCTCAAACTCTCAAAGACACATGAAGCTTCTAATGCAAACGGAATCTGAGATTATACACCACTTGTAAAATACCCACTTGGTAGCTACTAAACATCACTTCATATTTACTGGTTGAACAAGTTACCTTCTTGGTGATTAATGAATGGTTCTTGTTCACCCAATACATTATAACCAGGGTAGTCTGGATGGAAAAAAACAATCGTGCAGCTTATTTATAGCAATTAGCCAAAGCATAACTAAATCGCCAAAATCAGTTGATACCTCACCTGTTTCAGGAAGATATCTAGGAGAGTATGGTCGAGCAGGGCCTGAAATGTGGAGGATATGTATTCATTGAGCATGTAGCAATATAATACACTCACTATTTGTCCTGAGGCTGGAAATTCCTGAAGGACGAATAAAAGCACTAATAGTATTCTGAACGTTTGAATAGGAGGGTACCATTAAAAAAATCAACTTCTAACAGAAGGTACAACAACTTTGCAGTCGTTTTGAAGTTGTTATAACAATAATATAAGGTTGCGGTTCACCCTTGACTTAGAGTAGCTATAATAATTCCATGACCACAAGTATTTGCTTACGCAGCTCCCGCGTTGCAATGTGTGCTGCTTTATGCAACATGAGCGTTTGGAGTATGCGTGCGCGAATAACCCCGCTGCTAGTGCTGTTGGCGCTGAATGACCAAAGGTTATGAAAGAGACTCAGTAGACGACAGAACACTATTAGTACGACACGCTCACTGGTGAAAACGTTTACTAAATCTCGTAGTAACAGGCATTGGAGTATGATAAGTCCCCGCGGATCCGTTTTCCCATGCCCATGTATGCAAAAAAAACAGTGTGTGCAATTGGAGTATGTAGGCATCCCGTCCGTTGAAATCATGGTTTGTCATTCATCCAAATCTCAATTTCACCCCCTTTGAATGTGTATATACCTGACATAGTGGATCCATTTGAAGATGGTGCTAATGCTGCATTACAGAGAAAAAAGTTTCCATATTTGTAATAATTATTGGTGAGCAAGTAAGGAGTTTTAAAAAAAATTCAACTGACACTGTCAGAAGGGAAAATTCACAGTCATAAACATCAGGCATGGTGTCTTAAATAAGTTAAAACACCTTTGGGACATCGAACTGTCCTTTATTCAGAGGGGCCCCTTTTTGAAAAAGGTATGATACACTTAGTATGTTTTAGTACGGGCTGTAGTGTCTTGTCCTTATTTGGAGGTTTTACTGTAGATTTTTGCCACGTGATTAGTTTGCCTGTCAATGCAATGTGTTCTGTTTTTACGTTAGTGCAGTGCATAATCATACAAAAAAACGAAGTATATTATAGTAAATAGGCTTAGAGCAATTAGCGTCATAATAGGCACCACGGTTGATATTATACATCACTGAGCTTGACTAACAGTGTCGGTCCTTAACTAGCGGGGCTGCAAAAAGCTCGGTATAAGTTTTTATTAAGCAAGTTGAGCCAAATTAGCCTATATCTGTGAAATACCACAATTGACTGAGAGTATGGATTAGGAATAAGGTAATGGTGCATAGTTAATTAGACAAAATAAAAATAATGGCCTAAGGCCTAGTGGTAAACTCACAGACGTTATCCGGTCTGGGGGCTGGTGTTAGCTTCTCTATGTCAATGTCGTCCATTCCGAACTGAGACCGAAAATGGCTGAGAATGACCAAGCCAGGTGTGGCACCAACTTGGTCAAGAGCAAGCGCTAGCTGATCCTGGTTTTCTTTCGATATAACCTTTCGCTTCAGCATGGCCAGAAACACTTCTGCTACCGTCTCTTTGTTTTTAGCACGAACTGCTAGAACATATCGGCAGACAAACTTTTTGAAACGATCAGAAACATTGCGATCTTCCCCAAGGCTAACACATATCTCTACAAGGCATTGGTGGAAAGCGAACTCCATTTGAGTTGGAGTTTTAGCTTTTTCTTTGTACACGTCAGTAGGGGGTGGGGAAATACGGGTTATTGTTTGAAACTGCTTGTTGCAGTGCTTTCCTCGTCTCCCTAATCTCTGCAGGGCATACATGAACCGCGCCAGTGCCTGAGCGTCTGTAGAACTCCTTTGCTGCAACAGGACATAAAACTCGGAGGGCACTTTACAGTTCTCAGCTACTGTCTCGCCTATCTCAGACCTTGCACCAAGAGTGAGCAGGTGCTTACTGGTGACCTTATTCAGATTATCGTCGACGTAATGGAGCCATCTCAGGATCTTATCATACCCATATTCAGATACTAGAGATGCAGAACTGGACTGCGAGACAAGGCTTTGGGAGGAGGACTTAGGATGGGGGAAATCCTCTTGTTCTTGCTCATATCTGCTGCCACCTGAGTAAACAAGGTATATACAACTTCATCAAAACGGATGTGGTCAGTGTGGGCGACTGTGCAATGAGGCAGGGAACAGCCTACTGAGGACAAGCGCGTAGCCACGCAAAATACGCGAAGCGTATAGCTACACACGATGCCATGGAGAGGAGAAAGCAAACTAGCTGTATCTATATAGCGACAAGCGATCGTTGCCCTGATTCAGGTATATACACAGTCGTCAGGCAAAGACAAAGCGTACGCGATGGGGAGAAAGCAACTAGACGCTCGCGCAGCGCCTCTCACCCTCGTCATTTTGTTCTGTCCCAGCAACCCCAGCTGCAGAAGAGGTCGCCATTATCTGTGTCCTTCAGTCCCTCCAGCACACTTTCCTCGGAACCCAGGCCGTCGTTCCCTACGCATGAGCATGCGCGGAAGTGTGGACGCGGATCTCCGCGATCCGCGAAGATGCACCGACTGCGATGAAGGGCTCGACTCAAGCCTGTCTATGTATCAGTGGGACTTTGGCAGGGGCGTTGGCAGGGGCGTAGCCAGGACTCATGTGTGTGTGGGGGTTCCCGCCAGCATTGCGCATGTGCGCGCTTGCGTGTATAATTGTGGTCTAGCCCCCTAAGCCTGGAGCATCTAACTCCTCCTATGTTTGTGTGTGTGTATGTACGTGTGTATTTCATGTGGATTGTGTATGGTTTTCTTGTTTTGTTTTGTATTATACGTGCGCTTGCGTGTACGCGCGCTTGCGCACGCACAGGTGTGGATCGAGAACGTTCTTCGGCGTAGCCGCCGCCGGTGGTTACGGGTACTCGGGCCGAAGGTCCGGGTTCGGGCGACATAGCGCGCTGCGTCGACTGATCGTCATGTACTTTCTCGTTGCTGCCACTGGAGCTACTGTACCTCTCTCTTTGTCTACTCTGATCACTGGCAGTTTGAGGTACAAAGCCGAAAGAGGACAGGCGCTTCTTCTCTCACCTCGCAGAGCGAGCGCGAATCACAAGTGTTCGCACGCACGCGCACGCAGCAATTAAGACCACGCCTACATTTCGGCGATCAAGCAACGTAGGAAACCACATAGCTACGCGCGCCCCTGCTTGGAAGAGGGAGGTGGGTCGACGGTATATAGTGTCACATCATAGTGTGTTAGCTATACCACCACGTCCGTGTGCTCAAATGTGTGTGTGATACAATTCACAGGACATCTCTAGTTGCAATCCTTGTGGCTACTGAGTTCTCCAGAGATGAAATGGCACACTCTTCTTTGGATATCTTGTACACCTGAGCACAATAATTAGGAAATACAGAACATAGGATAAGGCAGCAGTACCTTTTTGATTGCATCTGCATCATTCATCTCTGCAATGTTTTCTAGTGACACGACTTCTCCATTTATTATTCCCAAGACACCATTCACCTTAGGACAGTAACCACCCACATTGGCACACAAACATAAAAAACTTTTGATGAACCACACCTTGGCGTTACGTACTGGATCTGAAATCAGTAAAACCACCAACACATCGGTGCAGTCATCACTGATTCCAAAGTTCTTGAATGAATCTGATATCTGAGGGACAATGAACCGTTAGTAATGAATAAATCTTCCAACTGTAATGGAGGTCATAGACTATTTTGCAGATCAATACACATGTGCTGGTCACTATAGTCCAGTCAAGGGGTTGATTTTCACAAAGCCAACTTTTTTTAGCTTACTCATAACAACTGACATTAGTAGAGGACGAGAGATTGTAGATAACCTCAGAGTAGATGTTCTTAGTCTTCATCTGATTGTCAGCTCGTTTCATCACCGCTTTGTTGACTGCCGTCAGGACATGAAACTCGCTGCATAACTGCAAAAAAGCATACGCACGCGCGAAATAATAACGCATGCGCGGTGTGTGTAGGCGCGCGGTTATAAGAACGATCGACTCACCAGCCTGGGGTTGAGCAGCGCCGCCTCAATAAGACCAGCCGAGGCTTGGCTTCTGAGATGGGTACAGTTGGTGACGTTCTTCACTAGAGCTAGGGTGGCGAAACGCTCTTCGCCTTCCGGACTTTGGGGAATCGGGTAGGTTCGAGCGAGCGCGTGAGCCGCCATTATAATCGCAGCAATATTTATGCGCATGAGCGCTTAGGCATTAATTAAAATAAGCGCGTGTGTACGTTACAGCACAAAATAGTTCTGTAGCTAGAACAGCGAGTGTGGAGAAGGTCCACCATACATCAGGTCCCAGGAAGGTGGGGGATGCCAGGCTGCAAAGTGTGCAGAACACTAAGTGCATAATCATTGCATGGTTGATTATCATTTACCTTTCTTGTCTTTCAGGATTGACTGCAAAGAAACAAATGTGTAGTATTTTGTAACTTCATATAGAGAATTATGTAGAAGTAGATATGATGGGCCACAAAAATGAGGGACTCAATAATAATTAGGCGGAAACCATAGAAATAGGGCCACATACCACACAACCAGAGCAATGGGTATATAGGAAAATAACTTGAAACAGAAATGATGGATCAATGTTGGAACAGAGAGTATAATGTATGTACACTTACAGAGGAGTCTCTGAGGTGAAGCCAGGAGTCAAGAGAGGTGGCCAGCTGGAGAGCCTCCTTCACGTTGTCTCCCTGGTAGGAGAACAGGACCAGAACCACCATTGGAACACCCTCACTGGACCTGCACGTGACAGTGATAATGTGCGTTTTGTAGAAACCACATACTTTAATCATGCATGGTAGAAATCAATGGTGCTTCATGCACAGTGGCTTTATTAAGACACACCGAATGAGATTAATCATGTTAGCCAGCGAGTGAGTGTTTGCTAACCATTTGAGATAGAGTTTCTTGGCCAGACCTGAGCCGGGGAAAAAGAGTTGAGATTTGTCCAATACCCCAGGTGTGCCATCTGTCTCTGTGGGAGATACAACTGCAGTTCATCTTTGGGTTGAGAAACAGCTAGATCAAATGAGGGAATGGGCAAAAATGTGCCTGCCTGCATGGTAAGTGAGATTTTGCCGAAGTGCCTCAGACTAAAATCTATACACAATCTTCTTAGCTAACAATCGCTCAGTGCTGGACTATAACGTATGGTGAAGCTACCAGACAAGCTATTTAACTACAACTATTATGTCTAGATGCAGTTTACCCTGAGAGGTGGTAGGAGCGGTGTTGCTACTGCTGCTGCTGCGAGGTTCCAGAGAAGACCAGTCGAGGTCCTCAGAGAGATGTGAGTGGAGAGAGGACGACACACTGGGAGACAAGACGTAGCGAAGTGGAGTCCTAAAAGGATACGTATAGCCATTTGTCAAATAAAAACACTGGCACAAAACTACATGTGCAGCAAAGGTGGTATTAACTGTCTGGTATTATGGCACTACATGCTACATGGTGGCAAATAAGTGGCCTTACACATGCATGCGCACCAAAAAAACAGCATTCCAGATGTATTGAAGTTGTCTAAAGTCCTAGGCTGTGATGATGTGAAATGGTTACATACCCTTGAATTTGAGAGTCTATTCTCTCGTGAGCATGAGAGCTGGTGAGTAGAACAGTGTCTGAGAACGAACTGGACTGAACCCACTGCAAGAAAGCATCACAGAACTCCCGACTCCTGCCCTGCAGTCGACAACAGGCACTAACACAACGTATGAAGAATACGTTTACCTTTGCAACTGGTGTCCTCATCTGAACAACGGTGATTTTTAGCTCTGAGCTGTGATAAACTGATAAAAGTAAACTCATTTACAGCTCAGTACGAGACCAGGCAATGGTGCTTGATTTCTGAGGCCTATAATTTTGAAGAAAGGTCTCTCTATCTGTGAAACTGTGAAACCGTTAACAGTAGGAGTGGTAAACAGAAATAATTATCTGTGTTAATCTTTACAGTATATACCTGAAAATTTGGTGCTGTAAGCTATAGTATAGACATGTATGTAGAATGTAACCATCAAAATCTGGACAGCAGCACACTACACAACACACATGGTCTTGGGGACCCAGTTGGAGGTGCTGACTGGAGCTCACCTTCAGCTGCAGTGTGGAGGAGACCAGAGGTGTGGGAGTAGGCTCCTGAGCCAGCCAGTGGGAGGAGAGAGGGATGGTGGAGATGTCCAGCTCTGGGTAGCCGTAGGGTGTTGATCAGGAGGTCCACGGCCAGCTGCCCCACGTTACCCACACTTATGCACGGCTGTAAGGAGACACACCCAGCTGATAGGGTATAGCCAGACAGTGCTAGTCGTTGATAGGGACTCACTAGTATGAGCCTTGATCCGGCAAAAGAGACGGACTGATCCTCCGCCGTGTGGCTGGGTGTAAACATTACGGTCACTCGTAGCATACACGCTTGGATTGCCGGTAGAGACAAGCAGTCGCAAGGGAGTGTATATATACTCGTGGCTGGTGCGCAATATTTGGAAAAAAAAGTGTGGGGGCGCGTAGGCGCTTTCTCAAAGTACGCATGCGTAGAGACACATGGTGCTGCGCACACTGCACAGCAAATTATTATAAAAATAAAGTGATTGATGACAGACTGAACAACAATAATTGAAGGCAAGGAAATCACAATATCTCTAGTTAGTGATAAACTTCCAGGCCATGTGGGTATTGATGAGGGTCCCAGCCAGGAGGACACCTAGCTGGAACACAAACCCAGTCTCCCACACAAAGCTTATCCAGCTCTGCCACAGCAGATAGTAAAACAACACTACTCTCTGGACTATGAACAGTAGAGAGGCACATTTCCCCCAGAACTCTGATAGGTGTCTGGAGAAAGAGTTTCCACAACCACTTGTAAAGTTTTCGAGTCCAATAAATACTGTGGTGAGTTCAGACCACACTACCCACAGAGCTACAGGGTAACCAGTGTTGCGAAGAACGACGGAAGTAAGTCCGACAAAGGCAACTGCATGGAATAGAACCATCTCTCCATAGATGTGCCAAAGATAAGACCATGCTGGTGTATTGCTATATCTAGCGCTGGTGAGAGAGACGACCAGAATCTCCACAGCAATGTAGCCGCAGACGCTACCCAGTACACAGTCGGCCAGGAAACCGTCACCACTAGCTCTGCCTCCCCTCACCAGGAACCTCTCCTCTAACTGGTAGAGAGCCCACGAACTGAGGACGCTGGCTATGACGGCGTTGGCAAAGTTTGCGACGTCCAGAGCTTTGTTGAGAGCCACAAGCCTCTTCTGCCAACCCATGTAGCCTCCCTGGTCCTTCATCCAGGCAAAGGCAAGCGCCACCGCGGCTCCATAGCTCAATGTTGACACCGCGAAGGCCAGTAGAAAGTCGTCTACCATAGTCAAGCTGCAGAGTACGGCTAGCTGATTATATCGCAGGGCGTGGCTCGTTTTCATCCTGGTCACACGCACGCATGCGCAAAAACAACGATACTGCAAGTAAAAGACTGCAAAACACTAATTACTGCACAATTATTATACAGCTGGTTGTAAAAGAAAATAAAGTCAGAGGGTGAGTGAAACCGCACAAAAATACCAGAAAATATGAAGCTGAGAAAATGAGAAATTTCTAGTTAAAAACCCATGGGAGGGGCTACATAGTCGAGCCCACTGGGTCAACACAAGAGTCAGTGTAAAGTTGTACTATTGTAGCAGCAGCAGTAGAGTCAGTGTCAGGTAGCAGGAGCTCTGGGGACATAGGATATGACCTCCTCGTAGATGTACTCTGCACCCAGAGGGATAGTGAATAATATAACAACTTCGCTTCATCACTCGGCCTTCCTCGCTGTGTATACTTAGCTTATTGTGCATGAGTTAGATACAGCTACGTAACATAGGTAGTCGCTACTTATTGCTGCACAATTTCCAGTTAAAAACTAGATGAAACAGACAGTTTAATTCTATGGCACTAACGAAAGGAGTGACTAACTTACAGGGAGCAGTGCCCCAGCACTCAGCTAGGTGTGTCACTGGTAATTATTATTCCAACCATAGATGACATTGTAACTTACTCTTCCATTCCGCTAGGGACACATTCTTCTCATCCATGGAGTGGTCATACTGCTGTGGAGGAGGCTGCGTGTGTATGTGTGTGCGCGTGAGTGTGAGTGTGTGGGTTTGTGTGGAAAGAGAGAGAACGAGGTATTAGCTTCATATATCCCTGCATACTGAGAAAAAAAGCTGTCATTTGTACATATATACATGGCTTGTTTTTCCTGCCCAGCTGGGTGGGATTTGAACCCACTCACTTAACAAACTCAGCTGGCGTACAAGTGTGATCAGTCACACAGTAAGCTCTTACTTGTATATATGAAAAGCACTGAAGTGCAAACCCTCGGCGTATTATGACGCGCACGCGTAAGTAAACGCATGCGCCGTACCACTAATTGATGGGCTGGGTTTAGTTTTAGCTGTACTCGTGGTCTCTTGCCAGCTCGCGCAGAGTCTGACGCGGGCTAACTACACTACTAGATAGCATGCGAGAGGCGATACACGCCCTGCGCTGCATCTTCTGGTGCCTCCGAGGTACGCAGAGCACGCGGATCGATCATGCCGCAGTAAGCCGTTGTGTATTTGCATATTGGCTTTTTCGCGCTCCAGCTTTGCAACGGAGCGTTTTCAGCGAAATCCGTTCGAAATTTCTGACCTTCATTGCCCGTTCAGTAGGTGGTATCCTTTGTGAGACGAACGAACACTCGAGAAGTGAGATGACGAGTAACAGACAGACACACACACAAACCCAACTACCGTAACCCTCGCTGTGCATGTGCGCCGAGGGTTAATAATTATAACTGTGCAGAACAAACCTATTGTGCATTGCTCACCGCGTTGACTTCGGAGGGGTCGAACCAGATGTTGACGTAGGGATGGTTGAGAGCTCCGTCTACTGTGATCCTCTTGGATGGATCAATCTGGAGCATCTTGGAGAGGAGGTCCCGACCTTGCTTGACTGTTCGTGAGAGAGAGAGAGAGAGAGAGAGAGAGAGAGAGAGAGAGAGAGAGTGAGGATGAAGCACATTTGACCATTTAATTATACACGGGTGATCGTGTTGCATGCATTGCTCACTTATAACATATCTCATGTAGTATATATGCGCCGAATTACACTCAGCACGACTGAGAAACCAGTGGTGAGAGTGTGCATTACACAGAAGCTCCATAAACTAAGTCTTACTCCTGATCTTGTCCTCTGGGGTCTCATTGGGGAAGGAGTCATCGGGAAACAGCTCCAGCCATGTCTTCCCCGGAAACCTCTGCTGAGTCTCACAGTACATCCGAACCTAGCGGACATAATACATACGTACAATGTACTGTTGATCATCTGTGGTGTGTGTATATTATCTTGTTCACAATGAGTTGTTAGGCACAGTGACAAGGTCCGAGAAAATACTCCTAAGTTTGATTCTCCGGATTCCGGATTGTTTTTTGTTTACTTTCCTCTTACTTTCTGCAAATTTCTACTCATAAGCTAGCTTGTCATAGCAAGCTCACGACAAGCACAATCTGGCGATATACAAGACCATTAAGTACATAGATGCTCTGTGGTAGACGGAGATAGTGTACTAAAAATAGCGCAGAAGTGTTTAATAATAGTAACACAACTGTGGGATTACTGACTCACCGAGGGCTGTAGTTGTCTGAAGAACTCTTTAGGAGGAGTGCCCAGCACCTGACACACCTTGTTCCACTGGTCTATGTCTGGTCACATCGGTCAGGGAACACTCTTATATCATACATTACTACAGTGGCAAACTGGTATATAACAATGTTCATATGTATGTTGTATGTACATGGTCCTCCAGAGGAGCTCCTCCGATGCCCCTTGGAAAAATGTCCCCACCCACAAACTTTTGCAGAGGAAATCTTTGCGAATGGCTCTGTTTTTTTCTCCCTATAGTTTCCAGCTACACTGGACACGACACATAAAAAGCCTCGCAGCCAAGTATAAGTAAACTCGTAGTCGAGTCATTCAAATTGTGACCTGCTCTCTCTCTCATAAATGTACTACATAAAGCTTTAGCTGAATACTGTTTATCAAGCACAGTGTAGCTATAGTGCAAACAAGTGCATCCAAACACAAACATGAACGCACTGAAGACATCAAACGGTTTCATGGAAACCCACATACACAAACATGCAATCAGCCACGTAATATCTGTGCATAAAGGAGGCCTGAGCAAGGTCTGGGGAAACATTAACATGGACCAGAACCAACATCAACTTTCAGGGGCGTGTTAGAAAAACTTGTTAACCACCCACAAAATTATACACGTCTATAGAGTGGACAAGAAACGCATTACACAATGCACAATTGAATAGTGTGGGAGGTTCTGTGGGGGATACAGTCTCTGCCCTGCAGGAGGATCTCTCCTCTCACCATCTCTGCAAATATGCAGCCAACGGCCCAGATATCCACTGGGGAAAGACAAACACACATACATAGCATACAATGCAGTAAAGAGTGCTGTTAGAACTCTCAACTTTTGGGCGGTAATCACGACCTTTTCCTAATGCTCATCAAAAGAGAGTTTGTGGCATACAACAGAGGCATTGTCAACATGCAGTAACACACACATAAAGCGGTGGCATAACAACTCTATGCATTTGTGGATGCTGTATATATATATATGATATACACTGCTCATACTAGCAAGTACACACACACACACACACACACACACTCTCACCATTTTCCTTGTATTTCATTCCCACAATAACCTCGGGGGCTCTGTAATAACGAGTCACTACATACGGCGTCATCTGAAACATCTGGTCGGCCGTTCGTGCAAGCCCAAAGTCCAGGATCTGAGCATCAGAGATATACACACAGGAGCATTGTGTACATGTCATACAGGGTCCAGGCAAACAACACAACTACATATACACCCAGGACAACTATTTTTCCAAGGGCTGCCCTGGAGCCTGGGACACTCTAGGCTAGTGCTCTACCAGCTGAGCTATGTACCAGGCAAATCTACAGCACAAGACAAAGGCAAACCTCAAAAGACTGTGGTATAATATGCAGCACAGTATACTCTCACTCGGGATGTCGAAACAAACTGGGGTAACATGCACACCTCATGCTCAAATGATTTGCAGAGTTCAGAACACAAAACGTGGTGCTCTCTGTGCACACATGCTTGGCTGGACAGCTCTGGATTTTAGCAAATGTGTGTCTTTTCTTGCCTTAGAGGTTAGCCAAAACTCCCTCTTTCAACAAGACAGGGACACTTTTGTTCACATAATTATACCTTTTAGGCAGCCAGCCTTCACACTCACTCACTTGGCACGCAAAGCCACTGAATTTTGCATTCAAATAACCCATCCCTACTGCTGCTTATACACATGACGGTGAAGTGCAATACACACGTTATATATATATACGTACCTTGAGTGAGCAGTCCTCTTTTACCACAATATTGCTAGGTTTCAGATCCTGAAATAGAAGGTTACGCAAGAACAAACGGTCTTACATGTACATACTTACGTACTATATATTACACAAAATGTAAATGCAGTATTGGAGAGCTAGCAAACGTATGTATATGAGTCCAATTCTTCAGTGTCTAACGTGCATGTAAACATTGGGGGTATGAAATTTCAGTCGTTTCATAATACAAATCTTGATTTAGTTAAAGCGTTACGGTAATTCTGTAACCACTAGACCGCAGTACCGTAACACAATACAGGAGTGAATGTGTGTGTAGCAGTGGATCGGGGGTAGTAAGTAGTAAAGCATGCAGCTCGACTTACTCTGTGGATGATTCCAGCAATGTGCAGGTGCTGTGGTATCACATGTGTATACATAGGAAACAAGCAGTACAAATTACATCAACTAACATAATTTACATACACAAAAGCATAATCAAGACAATAATACATGATTGTTCATGCACCTACAATGAATGTACGTATGTATATACGTACAGAGAATGTAGTATGCACAGCACAATACAGTGGAACCTCCGAACAAGGGACACTATATGGGCCCAAGGATTTTGTCCCTTGTAGAGAGAGGCCGTCCCTATCTCTAATAATACACTAAAGTATTAGCATGGGGTTGAAACAAGTGTCCATTGTAGAGAGGTCGTCCCTATCTCGGAGGTTCCCTTATTGGAGGTTACACAAACAGTAGCAGTTGCATGGTGCAACCTTGATTCCACAGAGCAGCTGGTAGAGGAGGTAAGACATGCGGTCGTGGTCCAACTCTATACCAATGACACGACACAAGTTTGCATCCATCAGCTGCATGACTATGTAGCTGAGGTGAGAGGGAAAGGGGGGAGGGTGGAAAACAGGGACAGAGAACACTGCATAATACGCATACTAAAACAGACATGGAAAGCACTAGCCCTATTCCTTGCCCCGTCCACGTTATCGCACGTGTAAAAACTAGAAAAGCAAGGCACAACAAACTAGTCAACGACACCCAGGACACGAAGGAAAGAATACAGTCAGGTTTATGAGACTGGGAGAGCGCATTTGGAATCTCATTGCACGGCGGATATCCAGGTTACAAATGGTACAGTACAGTGTGGTGGACACATCATCAAAGTGTGTGTCAATATGATGGGATATGACTCACACATCTTGGAAATCTTCGATACTAGAGGCTGGAGTGAACAGATTCAGTAGCCCTATGATCTGGAGATATATTGGAGGGAGAAAGAGGATGGAGGGAGAGGTGAGAGAAGGAGAGGGACAGAAAAACAAATTTAGAAAAAAGCACAGTTCAGTTGCTTACACTTTCAACATGCAAAGAACAAACACACGCGCCTGAACTACACACAGCACCTTGCCAAAGCTTGTTACACACAGTGGATCTGTATGGGTAAGTTCTTCATGTAGGAATGGCAGCATTACAAATTGCTCAAAGACAGCTTCCAGGAATGCTTGGAATCCCACCCTAGCTGATCACAACACACACAAGCGGGAGCACACACACACACACACACACACACAGGAGTCCTTCATGTCTCTCCAGACAAATTGTAGTAGCATTGTAGTAACTCTCCTCTAGCACTATTTCTTGGAAACTGTTAACACAATTAGTGGCTGATACTCCCCATGCATCATTGCATGGTGATACATTCAAAAACAGACCAAAGCAGAACTTATAAGTACATGTTGGATAATGGACTGCTGGCATAAGAGATCCCCCCATAGGCTTCATTGTAAAATACACCACAGGCCCACTTCCTTCAGCATGTCAAACATACAAACACACAGTAACGATGGCCGTAACAGAAAAATTTCCCAAAAAGCACGGCAGGGGTCAGAGTCCTTTGGGAATAGTACAGAAAACGGCCTTCGACCACAGAAACAACTTTGGCTCCAACAGTTTCACTACAACCGGCCACCAGGTATATACCCACCCTCCCCCTCCACTATTTTCAATCACCACCCTTACAACATGCACAGTACGTAGTGTGGTATATACATACCCAATAGTAAAAACAATGTGTGCCCTGATAGCATTCTCCACCCACACATCCCCATACATACATGACTCAGTACAAAGAGAAGGGAAGAAAGCGTAATAAGTATATACACTCCCCACACCCGTAACTTGTAGAAAAACTGCCTGAACTATTCAGTATATCCAGCAAAACACCCTATGTAGTATGGAGGTGTGTAAAGCGCAATACACACGCACACCTATTTCAAAGCAGTGAAACTAGTGATAAAGAAGGCATGTTTTACACATAGATACAGTCTGAGATTCCAGGGAATAATAGTAGTGGTCACCATCAAAGGAGGATGTAAAAACTGGTGTCCACATTATTTCAGCCACCCACACTACACATTGTACACAGAGGAATAGAGAATCCCATCATTCACAACTCAATCTAGCTACTATGCATGCAGTATACACTACCTGCAGCTTCTAAAAATAGCAGAGTGGTTTGTACAGGTGTGCAAGCACCATTTTTTCACTGGGATAGCTCCTATGATGTATACTCAGCTTAGGCTGTACAGCATTATGCATCACTCTTGGGGATTGCTGAACACTGCCAGTGGGAAGATCAGAGGGCCACACGTGAATTCTAGTTCACACCCACCTATTAGTGGGAGGTGGAAACTTCACCATCAGATACAATATTACCTCCGACCTTTACACAGTTTGTACACTGTAAGAATTCTGAAGCCACAAACACACTGCTTGCACTCAGTGTATGCTGTATACACATACATGAATCTATGATATCTCCTCAACTAAAAAACAAAGCACACAGCGCAACATTATACGTATAAACACACATTTCTCAAATTATTCAAGCCAGCGGCTCATTATTACGCTGCACTCCACTCCTGGCATTGTGAAGTTGACCAGCCAATAAAGACAGCTGAGCAGCAAGACGAGAGCCAAGTCACCCCAAATAAAACCACTTTAACCACACAAGTGGATGGACACAAAGAGAGTTACACATTCTATGATGTTTATACAGCTGCCCATTATGGGGTGCCATCCGTTCCAAAAGTCCCAGTGTTAGGTTTTATGCATATAGACGTGTCACTTTCTATATAGACTGGTCTAAAAACATATGGACTGGTTTATATATATACAGCACGTCCGATATATATATCAGCACGTGTATATGCAAATTTATCCGCTTATTTACTTATAATCTTCTCTCATCTACAGATTTCGAAAAAGCTGCTTGCAACAATGGCGCCATCTGTTCCTAAGGTCCCAACTTGTCGATAAGAGTATATTCTGTCGCGTTTGCGTATAATCTACTGCGCATGCGCGTACCAGAAAGCGCGCGTAACACGATGTCTGTCGCAGGTGAAAGAAGATTATAAGTAAATAAGCGGATAAATTTGCATATACACGTGCTGATATATATATCGGACGTGCTGTATATATATAAACCAGTCCATATGTTTTTAGACCAGTCTATATAGAAAGTGACACGTCTATATACATAAAACCTAACACTGGGACTTTTGGAACGGATGGCACCCCATAGCCCATATGCTCAGTACATAATCAAGCACTCTCGCTGATAAAGTAAGAAAGGTACAGAGTAGCTTTGTTTTATGAAATGTAACTTGAGAAACGGGTATTATTTGCACGAAACTTCTTTTGTGCCACAAAATCGCACCACGTATACATCTGTTGCACATGTGTACAACCATAGGTCTACATTCTAAACATACTTTCTGTCCAGGAAACCTCTACTAATGGGACAGAATAAAGTCAGGATTGAAAGATTTGATTTCATCAGTGCCATTATCAGCGAAGGGTCCCTAATTATATGCAAGATACTGGGATAGAAGGTGTCGTTATAAGAGAGGCGTCTTAGTTTCAGGAAAAGGGGTTTCCACTGTATATAGTGGGCTGTACATTACACTAACATTCTTGTGGTGGACCATCTTCATCAGACGGAGCTCTCGAAAGGCTCTTTTGGCATACGTCTCGTTCTGGAATGGTTTGACGAGTTTCTTGATTGCCACTTTCTCTCCCGTTTGATTGTCCAGTGCAGAACTATATGGAAGAGAGGGAGAGAGAAATAGCAGGGAAGAGAGCAGAGAGGGGGGTAGGGGAGAGAGAGAGTCAGGGTTGAGAGGAAGAGGGAGAGAAGGACAAAATATGACAAGGAAGCTGCACTGGGACCTAGGCCACACTCAGTAAAACAAATCCTGCTTTTGAGGCAAAGTATGAATCACAGCAAGCTACGTAGAGTAACCTCAAGTCTTGGCTAAAAAGCCAAAAAGGCAGCATTCGAAGGAAGTAGTAGGAAATTCAAAACCTGTTGGGCCTGGCCCCCACTATCTCTCATACACTACTGTACTACATAAGGCAGACGTGAGACAGTCTCCAGCTTTATGACAACGGGAAAAGGCTCTCTATAGGAGGTAAATGCTGCACATTCCAATGTCCAACCATGTGAGTGTGGGTGTGTTAACAGGTGTGTCCTGTCAGAAACCGTGAAAATCTGGACTGTAAATTTCTTGGTAAAACTGACACATTCCTGCATTCACTGTATATGTACCTGCCTTTGCACATCCAACACTACACAAAAACTACATAAGCCTTGTTGTCTCAAAATAATCTTGCAGCCAAGTGCATCATTAGTGACAATTGAAGCTCAGTTCATGCACGTCCACTTGCCTCTTTGTCAATGTAAAACCCCACAGGAGGTGCATGCTTAGCTACAGCTCAGTGGACATAGCAGCAAGCATCTTTACCTGCCTTTGCACACCCAACACTACACAAAAACTACATCGGCCTTGTTGTACATCCACTTTCCCCAGCTGAGCTACACACAGACTCACCACACTACCCCTTGAGCGCCACTGCCGATGTTGGCCAGGTCCGTGTAGCGATTCAGCACGGTGAACATAGTGTCCCCGACCTTTATGGAGTGGAAGTTTGCGCCCGAAGACATCGTGTCGGCCGACTCTGCCACTGGCGCAGCTGTAGCTCTGACGTACTTCTTGATGGATCCGGCGTCGACCAACGAGCTGGAAGGTCTAGTTCGCTTGCTGGTTTCCTGCCCCGTGGTGCTACTTCTCTCGTCGAGTTTCCGCTGACGGTTTCAGCAGTAAAATGCCGCTTGCTTTTGTGAAGTGTCAAATTTCTCCCCGCGCGCTCTGCGGCATGCATGCACCGGGAGGAAACCACACCCATAAAACAACGTGTGGGGGCGGGGTAATGGGATAAAGTGAAGAGTTCTCCATCATGGTTCCCTCCATCATAGAATTGGTCTACTCTCCATTTCACTCCTCTGTTTTGCAGGGAGAAGTCTGCAGTCATGCTGGCACCGGCTGCTGGTACAGAGCTGGTGACTTGAAAGGGCTGGTACCGAGATTTCTACTCTTTGGTATGTATATATAAAACATTATTCAAAAGCGTTTCATACAAAATACTAAAATCATTGTCCTTGCTTCAAAAAAGGAGTACATAACCTAGGACAGCTAGCAACAGAATAATGATCATGATCATCTCCCAATTCTTGTTGCGAGGTCGAGGGGTGTCGCCGCTGCCATTCGGGGTAACCGTTCTCGGTGGGTTCATTTCAGCTGGACCTAAAAAAGGTAGACTGAACCCATGAGTGAGCAAGAATAACACATACAACCCACAATACTCATTTGGTCATGGATACACTGTGTGTGCCCATTTCAGGGTGAGCCATACAATGTCTATATACACATACCACATTTCCTAGACCAGAGACTATACACAATTCACAGTACAGTAGTATAATGAATTGCAATATATTATGCACTCTACTTACCACCTAGCCGATGCCTCAGAGTAGTGTCAGTTGGCGGAGAATCATCCTGAACCACCCCATCATTTCTCGGTCGTTTCTCAGAGTTAGTATCATCTGGTGGACTAGTGGGTGGAGGGGAAGGATTTGTTTCCTGGGTTCCTGTGGGTAACAAAGATAGTCCACGATAAGATACTACAACTGCACGTGAGGAGAGGTTTATATTGTTGCCATAAGTCCCATCATGTGATTTCAATGTTCAAACCGTTAAGTTTCCTACTAGCTGCAAGTCAATTTCGTTTGCCTAGCTAAGTAAAATAATATAGAGTAGCTATATATAAGGGTGGGTGTACATGCAAACTCATGAGGGTCTTTTCAGGAGGATACTTTGTGTGTATGATGCACTCTGCTAAGTGTATTTTAACCCTCTGTGGGCAAGTACAGACTCCCGTATGCTATCTAGTAGTGTAGCCAGCCCGTGACAGACTCTCAGCCGAGCTAGAGACCATGAATATCAATTAGCAGTACCATACCACACATGTGTGTAATTACAGGCCAATATGCGAGGGTTAATTTGCACTTTAGTGACAAATGTCCTGCATACTATATTATATGCAATATTGAACCATCCCCACTCAAGCATTGGGTGTGGTCTGATGGATAAAGACTCACACACTAGATCCTGAGGTCAGCGGTTCGATCCCTGACTCAATGGTTCTTTTTTATAATGATGTAATGGAGTGTTTGTATAAGAGGAACGTTTTTTCTTCACCTCTCGTGGCCAGCCCGAGTGGCTAAGTGGTTAGAGACGTGGGGACTGACACATAAGGTGCCCGGTTCGAATCCCGGACCCGCACTGAAACTGTCAGGTGGTCCAGAGCATTGGCTGGGAACAGCTCTGGTTCCTCCCCTTACCCATGAATCTACCACTGACCCACATACATCTCAAAGGACAGCGTACAGTTTGGCATTGCACTGCGTCCATAGACGTCTGTCTGGAGAGATGTAAGGGTGGCTTTTTAGAAATTCCTTTTTTGCCTAACACAATCCATATAAGTTCAAATGGTGCAGAACATTCAGCTGTATTTTTTCATGCATGATCAGTGTTATTTTTGCATATGTAAGAAACCTCTCAACATACGTAACTCTTTTTTTCTTCTCTAATTTTCTTTTTATGGCCATGTTTTTACAACTCTTGGGATTGCCCATTACCTATTTTTGGTACGCAAGTTGCCCTATGTACATTCTGCTTTTGTAACAGTGTCAGAAAAAGTAGTGCCACAATACTATATACCCCTCTTCATGTTGAGTTTTTGCGTAATAGTGACTATAGCGATGAACATTATCCACTTTCAAGTGCTTCCATTAACCCTTGGTGCACATACTGCGAAGGTTAAAGTACAAGAGAGTAAATTGACAACCCATAGCCAAGCCTATGATTTAGCGGTGTGTATAGGTTTGACATTATTTCTTGTGCTGGAGGGTCTGCAATTTAGTGCTTATCAGATTGCAGTTGAGTGTCCATACCAGTGTCAGGGGGAGCAGTTGAATGGACCTCATGTGGCTCCAATGTGTGTGATCCTAGAGAAGGCCTCACTTCTGGAGGTTCTTGACAACTTGATGCTGCTTCTTGCTGCAGAGCAGACAGCTCTTGCTGCACAGGACCGGGCTGAGAAGAAGCAGTCACCAATGCCTCGTCAATTTCTGATAAAAAGGCTGAGATCTTTAACGAATAAACCATGGTTCACGTACTTACCAAACTTCTCCATGATGGTCCTTGCAAGGCGTTTCTCTCCCATGGCACGCAGAGCTGCCACCACCTGCAGCCAGGAGGGCTCCTCGGTCTGTTGGAGGTAGAGGGTGAACACGTCAGAGAGCTGAGCGTCGTGGTCCGTGGGATGGTCCTTTTGAACTATATTCAGATAGCTCTCATTCAAATTTAGATTCAGCCCCAGATTGTATGGGTTGTCGACTCTGACTAGCTGAACCAGGTCCCTTTTTGTCGGCGGAGGAAGTTGACGAGAGCCTGAAAAGACAGTGGTAGTGTATAGCTAGCTAAATTAGCTATACTGTATATATACATACATCGGAGATTAGAAGTTGAAGACTGAGGTGAAGTCTGGGGTGGATTAAGGGGTGGTGGATTAGGAGGCGGTGCATTCATGGCTGCAAAGTTTCCACCCAGCTCCTCGCACAGCACCTGTAGTGTCTCTATGGCCCCTGCCTCATACAGACACTCTGCCAGCTTGCGATAGGTGGCCCAGGGTCCGTTTCTCTCCAGCCACTTGTCCAACAGAGCTATCCTGATGCCAGCATTAAAAAAAAGCAAAACACCCATCATCTCTAGACGACGCCACGCAAACTGAAAGCGAAAGCGTGAGTTGAAAAATAGAGCTAGGCCAACCCTTGAATTATCAAGAAAAATAAGACTCCTAACCTATGGTGGCACTTTTTAACTTACTTCTGCAACTCAAGGTTACGATTGTCGTATTCGATGCCGTCTATGTCGTTTTTTATGTTGGGGAGGAACCGGGCAAGAATCTTCCAGTTCCCGATGCTTTTGGCGATCTTAACTCGGCTTCTCCTGTTTTCCAGCTTCTCGTCCAGTCGACAGCGATTGGCCGCCGGAATACACTTCAACACTACTTCAAGAGGAGGCAGATCGTCCATGTTCCGTCGGAACGCCGCTCTATGAGGACCCCGCCTCTTTCTGGGGCACCGCTCCTCTGCTGATGCGGGGCTCTGCATGCGTTACCGCGTGTATTATAGCTAACTTGTTAAATAACAAGATCAAAATGCCTTGTACACATTTAAAAAAAGTTATTCAGCATTGTTTATTTCGGGAGAGTGTGAGAGTGCCTCTCTAAGACCTTTCTCAATCCGTCCAAGTTGGATATCGTGCAAACCCTGTAGCAGCCTCTCCCAGGTGACCTGAACACCTCGGTCTATCCACGTCTGGAGAATATCCCTGCAGATGTCTGATGGAGTTCCGTGGCTGTTCTGTAAACCCTTGAGTATGGGTGGGTCGATGCCCAGCTCTGTACCCAAGTCCTGGCAGTTGTTCTGGACTTCGCTGATGAGACGAAACGATTTTTTCTTTCCTTTAGAGTCAGTGTACGTTATTAGGGAGAGGAACTTTACTGTTGGCTCCTTTGGTAGCCAATCTTCGTATTCTCCTATTAAAGCAATATTATTGTTTATTCATACAATGGGGTCCCCTTGTTCTAACCTGGAGTGAGAGTAGGATGAACTGGTTTGGTGTTCATGGGGCTAGACTTTGTAACTGGATCTGGAGATGTTGGGGTTTTTTGTGGAATATCTGCAATTCCGAGAATTTGTGTGGAATTGCATGCCTGGCTATCAAAAACAATGTGTACCTCTGACAGGAGACATAGGGTGGAACTGTTCATCTCTCACAAACATCACTGTGACCACTATTGCTCCTGCAACTAGAACGCTGCACACAAGAAGCACTTTTAGAGAGCAGCACCCAAGTTGTGGAGTTAGGTTTCCCGTGTCTGTTGTTGTTTTTTGTCCATTTACGGGCCCTATGTGATGCAAAATGTCAAAGGGTAGCTAGACTTTGTATGTGAAAACTCACCAGAGTGCCTTTCTTTATGAATGTGCCGTCTAGTTAATGATGGACTCTCTCTTTGGACCAGGTGACAATCAGTGGGTGTAACCTCATAGATATCTGTAGAGAAGCATCTCAACACATTATCAGTCACAACAGACTATTAATTTTACGTACGGAACTTATCCATTATAGTCCTTGCAAGGTGGTTTTCTCCCATGCACGCAGAGCTGCAACCACCTGCAGCCAGGAGGGCTCCTCTGTCTGTTGGAGGTAGAGGGTGAACACACCCAAGAGTTGTTTTTGATGGTCAGTAGGATGGTTTTGTTGCACTAGTTGTATATCGTGTGAGTCCACGTTTAGTTCTAACCCCAGACGGAACAGATCAGTAACTCGGACAAGGTTCAAGAGATCCTTCAGCGTCGGTTCTTTGAGCGAACCAGCGGCTAGAAACAAGATGGCTAGCTTTTATAAAACAGTGACATTTTGTCAATAGCAGACCTTGGAGTGTAGCTTGTGAATCCATTCCGGCTCAATGCTAGGTACGTGTGTCTAGCTTGGGAGAAGAGAGTTCCGCCCCGCTCACGCGCGCGACAAGAGACCGGAGAACGCGTAGAGCATGCGCAGAGAGATTTGTGCATTGCTACGCCTGTAGTATAATGATGGCTGCCAGAGAGCTTCGAGTAGAAGAAAAATACGTTCTAAAGAAAAAAGTCTGGGGGTTGGCCGACGGAGAACAGAGGGGCTATGGCGCCTACGGAATCGTACGGACCGTGTCCGTCAACGGAACGACGTGCATCGCTAAACGCATCCACGACATCCTGCAAGACCCCCGCGTTCCTCCGGCCGACCGCGAGTCCGTGAGGCTCAGGTTTATGAAGGAGTGCAAGATGCTGAGCGAGCTCCGCCACCCGAACATCGTCCACTTTGTCGGCGTCCATTACGACAAACGAAACTACATCTCACTCGTCATGGAGGCGTTGGACTCGGACTTGCGCGGGTTTTTCCAACGCAGCGAGCCTGATCTTTCCATAAAGCTAGGCATCCTACGAGATGTCTCGTACGGTCTCCTCCACCTCCACTCCCGTCAGCCGTCCATCATCCACCGGGACCTCAACCCCGGGAACATACTCCTCACGAGAACCCTACAAGCCAAGATTGCAGATCTCGGGGTCTCCAGCTACCTCACTCCTTCGAAGATGCAGACAATGGCGCCTGGGGCCTGGGACTACATGCCACCAGAGGCTCTCCTTGAGAATCCTCAATACGATACCTCGCTGGACATCTTCTCATTCGGGCATGTGACTCTATGTGTTGGTACCCATTCTGTGGTCAATATCCCCATTCCCTGCGCCAACCCCGGAGGTATCCGAGCTTGGGGTCAGTTGTCAATAAAACGAAGACGAGAGTATCTTAACTCTATCGGTCAAAAGCACTGTTTACATTCGCTGGCAGTTGAGTGTCTGCACGACTCCCCCGCACAAACGACCAAGTGCACGAGACCTGTGTGACAAACTGCAGTGGATGTGCACTGCTAATCGGGCATGCGATGACACCACAAGTGAAAAGAGACGAGAGAGTGCTGCAATATCCTCCCAGGTAAATAACAAACCGTTGTACACAATGGTAAATCCCCTCATTTCCTGTTGTCGTAGCCAAAATTATGAAGTATATAGTGGCCACTTCCTTTAACTGCAGTCTGCAAATTCCTTTTCAGAATGAAACAACGGAGGACACCCACACAGGGAGTAATAGTAACCCCACACATTTTCCTTCTAGCAAAGACTCACAAGACTTCTCCACTTTCATGTCATCCAATGGAGATGAGCAGAGACTCTTCACTAGCAGTGGGGAAGGCAGGGGAATCAGATGGCACCGAGCATGAAACAGTTAGCTTGCTGAAGAAGAGGATTGCTGAGCTGACGGCAGAGAAAGAGGAATTGAAGGAAATAGCAGAAGCTCAAAAAGCACAGGTAAACTACACACATGCATCCTTTTTGTTATGAAACCAATTTCTGGTTGGTTCGTGTTGTGTCATAGCGGGACTCTTTTTCTCTGCATAAGTATACACATATCTCATATGTAAAAGATGAAAGAGTCCCATCTTATGCATTGTTTTTTTCCATATGACTTGAAAGCTAAACTCTCTCTAATGTGCTTTTGCTGTAGGCTCAGGTGTACAAGACTGACTTTGACATAGAGCGCAGTGACCGTGTGAAGGCTCACAACACGATCGAGGACTACAAGTTCCAGTTGGAAAAGCTGCAGCGGAAGTTTGCCGAGCTGGAGGAGAAACGCATGCACACACAAGCAGAGCTGCATGTGTTCAAGGCGGCCAATGTCCGCCTACTCAAAAGCCAGCTTGGTCCACTGCCTGCAATTAACCACCCACACCCAGGGAACCCCCCAGCTATACCTCCCAAGGTACATATAATTATACATACGTACAGAAAAAGTAGTATATTGTATAATGAGTGAGCCTGGAAGCCAGTAAAACTGTAATAGACACCAGCAACATAGTAGTGGTGAAGGCATGCAAGATAAAGTTGTAATTATGTACTGTAAGTTATATAGCTTAGTCTTGCAGATGCTGCTAATCAACCACCATGCATTAAGGCACATGTGCCATTACAGTCGCATAACCAAGCTCCAGCCGAAGCAGTGACATTATAGCAGCATCCACCAAACTACATAGTTTTAACACAGATCCACAACAATATTCTCCCTTGCAAGACCTATATACAACCTACATCTATAAACCCTTGCATGCATGACTGCAATGTAAGAATGTGTCATGAATCTTATTAAACTCTGTGCTTCCTTGTCAATCTAGAGTATATGAGTGTATTTGCCTAATGATGTGTGTAAAATACTAACCATACTCTCTCAGAGTCAGAACGCATACAGAGAAGGACTACCAGGATACCAGCCACGACTCCCAGTCCAACACGTGCCAGGCAGAGCAGACTATCCCACTGATAAACCCCATCATCACTACGAGAAGATCCCTCTGTGACTCCATACCTAAACAACTCTATTGTTATAAAACTGCTGTGTGTTGAAATGATTGTGCTTAGCACACTGAAAAAGAAGAAAACTAACCACCATTACCCTCCCACGGGCCTCCTGCCAAACGAACACGGTCGTATCGTACGTACGTACGTCGTATGTAGCGCGCTACGCTTCGAAGTGCGCATGCGCAAATAATAAACATTGCGAACTCAGCAGCTTTCTCTGAGTGAAGCCTCGAAAGGCGGCAGAAGGGGACACCAGGAGACAAGGGGCTTCGTGAGTGGGGTAGTCGGACATATCAGACGTGAGTCTAACTGTCAGGATTCTAAACTACACGTGGGACCGCACTTTATCTCACTGGCGCGTGTGTAGGTGCGTCTGTACACTCGTACTCTGCCATCGCTAGCATTTGGTGTGGCTAACAACCTTCTACTCATAAGGACATGGCGGAGGCACAACTACAGAAGCTAAAGCAAGAGCTGGAAACTGTAAGGCATGAGTTCTACCAGTTCCAAATGAGAGCTGATGCGGAGAAGAAGTCTGTGGAGCGCCAACTGGCCAAGGCTAAGCAAGACATCAGTACCATCCAGGTCCACTCTAAATCCCAGAGTCAGCGGGTGCAAGCCTTACAAGACACTGTACAGGTATACTTTGGGCAGTGAACCCATCGTGGGTATTGTAGAGGGAGTGGCCCATTTTTATCCTAGTGTGTATATACCAGAGTTTTGACAATGTGTAAAGTGGCTCATCTGCTCATCAGCTCATCTGGGAGTAAGAGAGATTGTCTGTAGACTAATTAAGTGGTGGCTGAGTGACAGTGTTGTAGTGTACTTGCACACCAACCAAATGTGATTAACATTCATAATACAAGGGGTGCCCTCAAGAACCATGAAGACAGTTTAACAATTATAATTATTGTACAGCATGTTTGTTGGTCATGCACTGGTGGTGCAGCTGCAGAATGTTGTTTCTATGGCGAAATACAAATCACAATACAAATCGCAATGTCTGTGTACATAGCTGTGTACTTGGCTACATCTCCAGTGTCAAACAGGATATTATACTGCGACATGGGAAGTGGTGCATAAATGGCCCCTGTGTAGGAGGAGTATTGTTTAGACTAAAATTACAATAGAGATCCTCTTTGGCACTTTCACTGTGCATTCTGTCAGAATACTTTAGAAAAATGTTGCGAGCAATTCACAACTTCACTGTTGTTGTTGCAGGATAAGGACCACCGTCTGGCAAGTCTAAAGAAGGAAAACGTACACACACAACAGTTTGTTGAGGAGCAGCAGGGAATAATTGCCCAACAGCAGAGAGATATCGAGGCCCTCAGGAATGAGAAAAAGGAGCTACTCAGTGATGTGGATGCTGCTAGAGCCACCGTGAGTATAATAAAAGCTAACTATTTTGTGCTGACTAAAATGCAACGATGCCTGTACTGTATTAATTAATCATTAGCTGATGTTGCTAGCTCTAGTGGAGGATTTGATATGCTTGTGCATTAAAACTGCCATACTGTAGCGAAAAACAAATCTTTGTAGCCTGTGATCAAGTTTAGTTATTGCCAACTTTGGCCAACGTAGCTATAGGAATCCCAAAAATAATTTACTCCCTATGCTCTATAGGCTGCCTGTTACCAGGAGGACTTTGAAAGAGAACGGAGTGATAGAGCCAAGGCTGCAGGGAAGATAGACTCTCTGGAGAGAACTGCAGTGGAGAGTGCTCGCAGTCTGGCCGACAAGTTTCAGGATGAATCCTCTCACTTGCGGGGGAAGCTGGAGCAGGCATGGAGGATCTTAAGGTGAAGACTGCTCAGATCAAGAACTACAAGAAGCAGGTGGACGGTCTGCAAGCAGATCTAAAGAAGTCCCAGCAGACTGTTGAATCTTTACTGAGAGACCAAGAGGAAGTGGTAAGGTTCATTATAATAGCTGTGTAACTCACTATTGTACATAACTAGGAAAGCAGTGCAATTGAGTATTCATTTCTTTACTAGAACAAGAGACACCAGAACGAGGTGGAACGGCTCAAGCTAGAGTTGAAAGAGGCTAAACAACGCATCAAATCGCTGCAGGAGGAAGATGAAATGGTACTGAATGGTAGTGAAAATCAGTTCAGGAAACAGTAGAGGTTGCTATTCAGTGTGTTAGTCACTTTATTCACCAATGTCTGGCCAAAAGCCATTTACTCTACATATCATTGTACTGGCGTTTTTTTGGTAGCATTGTAGTATGTTTTATTCTATGTATATAGGTGATGGTCGAATCTGTTCCATTAGCTGACTCAACTGATGCAGACTCTGCCCCTAAATCCTCAAAGATAAAGTTTTTTGGAAAGAAGTTTTCGAAGACAAAGGAAGAGCAGGCCCGGGCCAAAGCAGAGGAAAAGGGCAGAATGAAGGCAAAGAAACTGGAGCGAGAGAAGACAATGAGAGAGACAAAGAGAAGGCGAAAGGTAGACATGGAAAAGATGGACGAAGCAAAGTTGAAGGAATATCTTGGAAGCCAAATAAACCGTCTTGAACGTGATAACATGGTGAGTAGTTATTACTCCTGCATTTTGCAAGGGCCCACTGTGAAATATACTAACAAGGTATTATGTTTCAGACACTACGGAACCAGATGGAGTGTTTGGAGGCCACGTCCCAGTGTTTAGTGGAGAAATTGAACCAAACTGAAGCATCGGTAAACACATTATTGCCATTGTCTTTTGTTAATACCAAACATTTGTGTGTACAAGGTTGTGAAGGGTACTAGGACGACATCGTCTGCCACTCGAAATGTCTATGAACAAGTTCCTTCAGCTGAGAGCAGGAAACGCAGCAAAGGACAGGTCTGTCATAGCTCAGCAAATGTGAAGTTTCTTGGGTTATGGGACTTGCATATGTCTGTGTATGTAAAAACAAGGCATTTGTCTTTTTGACTCTCGTGTACAAGATGTGCGGTGGGGCATAGTCACCATTGACTTGCACACAAACCCCAGACAGACTGGCCCATACTATGCCTATTCAAAGTGACTGTTTTGGCATAGCTATATACACGGTCACAACTCTTCTTCAGTACCTTTTTAAATTTACTTTACAGGCCGGGGAATCGAAACACAGAGGGAGTTCCAAATCATCTGCCAAGCATCCTCCGCCTTCTTACACCCAGGACCTCAGTGCCCACGAGGGTGTCCACGAACGTATCCAGCGTAGGAAATCGTTCACCGATGCTAACACAGAGTCAAATCTGGACATCAAAGGTCCAAGACCGTTCACTAGTGACCCTCGACTGTACTCCAAAAATGAAGACTATGTCAATTTGCCACCTGGTACCTCCAAATCCAGACCAAAGGTTCTGTCCCCAGTGGAAACACCTCGCTCAAAGAAGAGCCCCATACCAACTCCACGTTCTGTTAGTGTTGACCCAGGCAGAAGAGGAGGTGGTGGAGGTGGACTAGCTGCTCCAGACCCACATCAACAGAGCCTTAGCATGCCTCCCATGCCAGTGAAAAGAGAAGAGGATGAAGAGGATATCTCTCACGGGCTTGAAGATGACATTCACAGCAGGGCCCGGGAGGTTGTGGAGACAGGGAGTGACGAACCGACATACGCACTCACTTCCATACCATTCGACCCGTTTCTGGAGTGCCTCTACTGCAACCGAAAGTTCAGATACGGAGAAATTCAGAAGTACCGCAAGCATGTTAATAACTGTACAGGGAGTAGTGCAGTTTAGATGATGTTCTTTTATCTATGCGCATGCACGCGCAGGCGGGAGCAGGCATGAGGCCGATGCCGGCCGCGGCCGAGCGAGCGAAGCTAGCTACGTACGTAGCTCTCTTTGGGCAAGCTGAGCGAGCTATATATATGCACTGCAAGCGTTGTCCTTCCTAGCTTGGCGGGGTTTTCTCTGGGGTGATAACAGTTACTGTAACTTGCGCGAGGGGTCCGACACGGGTGGATATCTCGTATATACGCAGAAATCTGTAGAAATCAAGTTGGAAAATCAAGCGCCGTGCGCGCGCTGTCCCCGGCGCCGGCGCGCGGCCGCCGCTCAACTGCATTAATTAGAGAGTAAGGTGGTAGTAAGGTGTTGCGGCGACCCAGTATAATTATACCGCCCGATAAAGTGTGCGCGCCCGATAGTGTGCGCACACGATCCGGGTTTTGCAAAACCACCAGGGTAGGGCTTTGCTTGCTCGACCTTGGCCTAGGCATAGGTTTGCTCGGTGGAAATGCCAGGATACCAGCCAGAGAGGCATGAAAAATAGGAGGGAATAAGAAATTCCGTTGGGACTCCTATTATACTACCTAGCCGGCCTACCACGCACAACTTGCACCTCACGTGATGAACGGAGCCTTGATCGAGAAGAGTATATCTGAGAATAAGAATGACCACACCACTAACAGTTTTACCTTACAGGCACTGAAGTGAGATTGTTTCTGTAGCCGGCTATAATTTGCTCAATGGCGTGTGCATTTCTCGTGTGCGCCGCCGACAGTATTTTGGGCCTTAGTGTTCTGTGGCGCATGACTACTCTTCGTGCCACTAAGGGAACTCCTCTTTAGGGAGTGTACAGTTATAGAAACTCATACAAATCTAGAAATCACTGGAAATCAGTAGAAATCACACAGAAATCTGGAAATCGCTTGAAATCTCGGAACTGTAAATCAGTTGAAATCACGTGGAAATCTGGAAATCAGTAGAAATCAGTTGGAAATCTTGACGTCATACGCCCGTGTCGGACCCCTCGAACTTGCGCATGCCTGCCTGCACGATTTCACATGTCCCGCCCCTGATCTGCACTCCCAAAAAGATGGCCGGCAAATCTAATATCGGAGATCTCGTCTTGAAACACCCTGAGCTAGCGTTGTTTGTAATCCCAGACGTCGACGTGAGGCCTACGGGTAAAATAATCGGAGCTGGGGCCTATGGAAGTGTCGTGGAGGTTGCGATACCTGGTGCCATGTGCGCCGCCAAGCAAATCCACGGCTTCTTCCACGCGGAAGGAGTGAACAAAACTGGGGCACGCGAAAACGTCTCACCTGAGTTCATCAAGGAGTGCAAAATGATGAGCAATCTTCGCCATCCGCACATAGTCCAGTTCCTAGGAATATGTATTCTTCCTGTCTTGGGAACACCGACACCGTTTATGGTCATGGAAAGCATGGTCACTAGCCTTCATGACTTCCTGGAGCCAGCGATTGAAAACCAGCCTTCTCGTGAGTCCCCTAAGCCATGTAGCCCTATTCCACTGAGTATGAAACGTTCAATTCTGCACGATGTGGCAAGCGGTTTGACCTATCTCCACAAGCAGTCCATCATTCATCGAGATTTGTCTGCCAGGAATATTCTCCTGAATTCAGGGATGGTTGCAAAGATAGCAGACCTGGGCATGGCTCGCACTTTCGCTCTCAAAGGAACAGCAGCATTAATGACAAAGGCGCCAGGGGCCAATGTGTACATGCCTCCTGAGGCCCTGGAGAGCTCTCGAGGGGAACCTATAGGCAGAAAGCCATGTACAACTCAAGTATAGACATATTTTCCTTTGGAGTTTTGTCAATTTTTACATTGAGTCAGACCTTCCCCTGTGACCTGCTCTCTCCCAAGTATCAGAAGGACAGCAAACTTATTACTCGAACAGAACTAGAAAGACGTGACGAATACATGCAAATAATCTACTGTCAGTTCCCCAAAACCCACCCTCTCATTCTCATGATAGAGAGGTGTTTGAATTTCCCTGAAAAACGACCTAGCATTCATGCCATACGGGATATGCTCAAAAAAGAGGAAAAAGACAAGTCTGTCTCAATGAATCCATTGGAACTGTACCGAGCTCTTGAGGCTCCGCAGACAAAGAAGGTAAATAAAATAGTGTTAAACCCTCTTTGCGCGTAACCATGCTACAGATTTGTTTTGTATATATAGGGCCATACTTTGAGTTGTAGCTACATTCCGCAAGGCTATATAGAGTGCATTTGGAGCATAATCAATTCCTGGCCTTCATGGTTACATGCAGTACACGTAGTGAAGGGAGTTAATGTGTCAAACCATTAACCGATAGTCTTCATGCCCTTGGAGGATGAGCATCAGCATCAGATCACTGAGCTGGAGCAAAAGCTGCAGGGTGTTGCCGAGGAGAAGGCCTTTGAAAAACAAATGATGAATTTCCTTATGCCAGCCGTCTCAAAGTGCCTCATGCCGCACATCTGAAAATACTTCGCATTTGTAAATTTGAGGCTAAATATCTGGCCTCAGATGGAAACATTGGACTACATTATTAACCTGGTTGGCCTATATTCAGATATCTGCCCTTGTACATCTCAACCAAAAGCAGTGATTAAAATTTGTTGTACAATCCTCCCCTATACCTAAATCCCACGTCTCCTTGCCTTTCAGGTTTCATAGTAAACTCTGCATTCTGAGCTTGTGCATGTGGTCTCACATGTCATAGGCACTAAAACTGCCTGCTTATCAATCTCTGCTGTTTGTGCACACTGGTTGTAGTTATCATAGTGGAATACCACGAGATACAGCTGCAGTATAATAGTGAACTCATAAACTGTGATATTTTACATTATGGATTTTGTTGTCCTGCTTATCATGTGCAGGACTCTTCAAAGCCTTATGCACAAACTGATGATTAGGGGATATGATAAGATTGTTACGCAGACGTCCATACAATTAGTCCTCCTCAAAGCAATGTAATCTATGTTGTTGTCATGGATGCTTCTATCGAGATGCAAAATGCAATTGATGTAATCTTTTAAGCATTCATCAAGGGGATGGAGCGCAAAGTAAAACTGCATGCAGATGCTCGTGATTACTCACAAAATTCTATACACCACTTGTGTAACTCAGTTCATTCCCCTGTTCTGGCTAGCATCAGGCCTCTACTGAAAGTGACAAAAGTGCATACCAGCATGTTGCTATAGAATACCAAATGCGACAAAAACAGAGCGCTCGTTGCGATCACCGATTTTATCTATTTATGTTCATCGATTCGATTACCATTTCCCGATTTTCGATTATCGATTCGTGTTCTTCAATTATCGATTGCTGTTTTTCAAATCGTAACGCTCAATGCAATGTGTGAGTTTTGAGACCACGGGAATTCATAGTCTCATACCCAGACCCCGCCCTCAGGAGAGGAATCTTTTCGGTAAGGCAATCGAATTGTTTAACGTCACGTACAGCATGTGACTATGTACAGCCATGCTCCGTGCATGCTGCGTATTCGCGAGCGTACCCAAACCTACTTGCGTGTGGTTATGTGATGACCACAAGGCTGATTTGGCACAACCAAGATCCTCCTTTTTAGAGGGCGGGGTCTGGGTACGAGACTAGCTTGCATCACGAACCGTGAATCGAAAAATATTGGATCAATAAAATGTGTCAGGAATCGATTATGAAAAAAAAAAGAATCGATAATCGAAAATCTGGAATCGCAACGAGTGCTTTATTTTTGTCGCATTTGGCATTCCATATGTTGCAGAAAAGTAACTTTGAATCTTATTTCCTAATATAAACAAGTCTGGGTTTCATTCTATTAGTAGCCCAAATACCCAAACAGCTTTTCCCATGGTTATACCACACATAGAAGCTTCTTATGCGCATCTGAGAGAAACATATGCCCCGCAGAACTAAGGCTCTTGTGTAGCTTACCAGTAATTTTGTGGTTGATCAGTGAGGGGGACAATAAACCGAGAAATATGTTATGGTACACATTATAATATTACGGAGGTCTTACACAGATTTCACAGGATCTGCTGCAGGCAAGTTTTACTAGGCTTTTCTTCCCCCCTTGACTAAGTAATGTCTAGGCACTGTGCTAAATCAAATTTTTTGCCTAGAAATGTGTGGTGCTCTCCTCTTTTTGCGTCCAGGAAAGAGATGCAAAGACTGCTGAACAACGTTTGGCTCTTGAAGAGAAAGTTAATGTCCTTGAGGTATGTAGCCAATTTTTATGTAACATCTGCTAAGATTTCGTATGTACATAGGCTGAAAGGGAGAGAAAGGATGAAGAACTCCAGTTGATGAAAGAACAAGTGAAAGCACTGACCACTGAAAATGTGTCACTATCAGAGAAACTGCGCCAGTTTCAAAGCAAAAGCAATAAAGCTGCAAAACAAACAGAGGAACTGAAGAAAGTCGCGGCAGAAAGAGATGAGCTTAAATTTCTCCTTGAGGCTACACAAGCCCAGGTATGTGAGGGTGTATTGTGTATGTGACTTAGTGGGGAACGATGAACGTGACATTCAGGCAAAGATGTATGAGGAGGACTTCAAGACAGAGCGAGAGGATAGGGCGAGAGCATTTTCAGAGAGAGAGAAGGAAGGAGAGAGATATCGAGAGGGAATTGAGCATCTCCAGATACAACTCAATATCTCCACGGAAACGCAGAAGGAATTAATGAAGGCCATGGATGACCTGGTTCAGGCCAAAACCTCCGAAGTTGAAACGTACAAAAAGCAACAAGATGAACTATTGGCCAAGGTTAGTGGGGCAAAAAATATTATGTGATCCAGCAGGGCAATAACTTGTAGCTAAAAATAATATGACAGGATATGCATACTATATCAGTGTATTTAACCCTCATGCAGTGCAGATCCATAGCAATACTGTCTGTCTGTCTCTATGTGTGTCGACGGCTATTTTGGCACTACAGGCTACTAGTAAGCGGCATATGAGCGATACCAGTTTTCGTACTTTAAGAAAGCAAGTGGGGTGAAGGACAGGAAAACCTATCATCCTTATTCTGAATACCTTAGCTGGAGAGTGCAGTGCAAATAATCCTAGAAGTGACTGTGGAATATAAATGGCCTAAGAAATCTAGTAGGGGAAAGCATAGACCAACTACATTCGTAAATGCATTGACAATAGCTGGAGAGTGCAGTGCAATCCTAGGTATAATAGTGACTTCGAAAATTTAGGTGACCTTAACGTTCGTAATTTTACCAAACAAATGGGACAAAGGACAGGCAAACCCAACATCCTGAATACCTTGACAATAGCTGGAGAGTGCAGTGCAAATAATCCTAGATATATAGTGATACTAAATTTTGCGTACTTTTAGAAAGCTATTAGGGGAAGAGACAGGCCAACTAACCTTCCTGGATACATTTCCGATAGCTCGAGAGTGCAGTACAATTAATAATCAATTAGACTGACTTTGAACAAGGTGGCCTTAACGTTCATACTTTTAAAGCAAGTCAGGCATGAAGAACAGGCAAACCTACATTATCCTGAATACCTTGACATAGCTGGAGAGTGCAATATTACGAGGTGACTGTGGAAAAGGTGACCTAAATGTTCCAACTTGAATCCATAGTTTTTCTCATTCAGGTTTCAACTCTTGAAAGTGAGATCAAAGAATGTGCAAAAAAGCAGGGAGGTGCAAGACAGGAGAGAGTGATGACAAGAGGGAAATCAAAGAGCTCACAGGTGAGTGATAGTAATCATCTTAAGATTATACACCTTACGTTTTATATAAAACAGGAAGAAGGTAAGGACGCAGACCATGTGCATGGTGACTTGGAAAAGCACTACAAGGCAAAATCCAAAGCAAGGAAAGCCGAGGTGGGTACACTTGATAGGTTTGGCGTAAGAATAAGAACAGCTTTTTTCCTTTCATTTTGCAGTTGATAAGGATTGTAGCAGCGCATGGCAAAGCAAGACAGGAATTGTTGGAGGTGAAGAAGGAGAAAGAGAAAACTGGCACTAAAGTGAGCGGTGACAGTCCTGTTGCCAGCTCTGAGCTAAATGAGCTCTGCAGATATCTCAAGAATGAAAACGAGGTGGGTTGGCAAATCCTGTTTCATGTAGCTACCATACTTACCTGAATAGGGAGATTACTTTCAGGCCAAAATTCAATGGAGCTTGGCCTACTGGACTTTAATCCATGCATTTGTCAGTCCACACATAGTCAAACTACATTATGGATGGGTGGATGATTGCATATTATACTATTTATCAAAGATTGAACATTTTTGTCTTTGTCATTAACACAATAATTACTTTGTGTGATACTTTGCTATGGTGCGAGTACTATTACTGTTATGTTATAGGAGCTCAAGGATCAGATAAGTGCTGTGATGAACACGAATCAGCACCTACATCGCTGTATATCAGCTCTAGCAGAGAATGACAATGGAGGTTCCAGTGAACAGGTTATTCTATATCCCATCTCATGCCCAGACATTTTACCCACTGTGGAAAGGAGTGTCGATAACATTCCTACACTTTCCCTGGTCCTAGTATGTAGCTACCCACTGTTTTTAAGTTTTATTCACACTCAGACTGCAGTAGCTTCAATGTACACTCGAAGATTCTGCCTTGGTCCCAGGGAACGCTTCTGAATACAGAATACATGACACTGCAGTAGCTAAATGCAGCTATGAGGCTAAACACAAACAGGTGCTTTATCACGAGCCTTTATTTCCCAGGAGTGTAGCGTTATCTATTACGCTTTGCTGGCTGGGTTGAAATCATGTTCAGCAGACAATAAATTCTTAGCAGGACCTTTCTATCACCTTACACAAGATTAGCCGTTGATTAGTGACACGATCTGATGATATTTCGACCAAAAAATCTCAATTGTCTGGGTACGACACTATAATTATACGTAAATTTGATTTAGTCAGCAATAGAAATAAATCCACCCCTTCAGGAGCTCCCACATGATGAAACACTAGGTTCTGTCACCTCTGAAATGGTAAGCTATGTTGGGAAGGTTAGGAGGATGTGCCTTGTAATTTGATTCCTTATTGCCTACATTATCGTGAGGTTTGTGCTCCATGAGAGGTGCACATGGTAATGATGAACACGAGCCGTATGTGTTTGTATTACTTACATTGCTAGGATTTTTTCCTCTCTCTCAATCCCAGTCAACCATGCGCCTAGCTTCACCCAAGCAAACTCAGACAACTAGCCCTGCCCAGCCAACTGGAAAACACTACACCATACCAGGAGCTACTGCTAGTACTGTCAAGACCAACATACAACATGCTGACTATGTTAATCAGAGTCGAATCCAGGAGATGATAAACCAGCGCCAAATTAGTCCCACTGACAGGCGACGTTCTGACTGTGTAGCCCAAGGCCAAATGGAGGAGATCCATGCTGACAGCCAATGTGGTGACTATGCGAATATCTCTCAATTCACAGGTGTCTCATCCACAACCAAGTCAACCAGCAGTAGACCACGTTCAAGCACATTCTCTGGGACCCCTCTTTCTGCCCAACCCACCAGAGCACAATTCATTCCACGCTATCCTAATATAACACAAGCGACTGCTGCTACTCCAGACTATGTAAACCAGAGCACAATCCAGGAGATGATTGCCAAAAGTCAGCAGTCTAGTGCACTCTCTTCATCTCCACCTGATGTTAGCTCTCTTCCTGCTCCAATCATGATCTTCACTGAAGACTCTACTAACACAACGCCACCTGCTGTTCCAGGGAGTATGCCACCATCTGGTGCTAGTGGTGTAGGGAGTGTGGTTGGAGGTGGGTGTGGAGGGACAAGGGAGGGAGAGAAGAGGCAGCGCTCCAACCTGGGATGCCGAGGATTCCCGAGCACTACACGAGAGGCAACATGACCTGCAATTTAACCATCCTACCAATCTAACAAAAGTTCGACCTCTGCCCATACCCAAGGGGGATCAGTCAGCCGTACCACCAGCTAATTCCAGTGAAGGGGGAGGGCACGAAGTGACAGGGACTCTTTACGACCCAAACCTCACCTGCGTCATCTGTCAGAAGATGTTCAGGATTGGAGAGATACAGCGCTATCGTACTCACACTGAAAACTGTGTTGGAACTTTGGTTTAGATATCTTGTATATAGATTTCTGTTGGTGCAAGTTTTTCAACTGTGTTATCCAAGCTCTGGAAATTATTCTATGCTTTCTGTTACCTCAACCTGCAGAGAGTATATACTCAAAATGCATGTGTGGTTGCCTATATAGCAATGCAGTACATGATGTGACTGATTATCTTGTCTTGCAGAGCCAGCAGCCCCTCTCCTTCAGTGTGCCCTAAACATGTTATCAAGGTGATCATGTCATTATGACATCATACCTTTGAGGGTGATGTGGATTTTTCCGTGGGTTCTTTAGAGAAAGCAGACGGGCTCCGTGTAACTATCTCTTACTCAAACCGTGGAACACACATGAAGCCATGCCCTCTAATTTTTTGCGAACAGCATTGCACATGTGCATTTAACATCATGCAAATACTAGGCTGTGCTTCATGTATACATTATACACGTACTAAAACATGTAGGAATTCAGGAATGTGAAGAAGTGTGAATAATATTGAAGAAAGAACAAACTCTATTTCAGGCTGCGCTCCTTTGTTAACACATGTGATCACCTGCAGTGGATGCAGTAGTCTGTCACTGTTACTATACCTTGTCCCACCTTGGTGTCCAAAGGTAACAAAACAAACCCAAAATCTATTACAGGGGAACCTCTGATAATGGACCCTCCGAAGAGAGGACAACTTCCCAACAATAGACAAACTGACGATAGAAACAAGCCAACAAACCTTAGATAAGTGCACAATGATGTCGCATTGCCACATCTGCGATAGAAATGGATTATATATTATGTCCTCGTGGCGCAGCAACGTGGCATGGGGCGACGGGGACAATGCAACATATTGTGAACCTAGCCTTACTCTCTGTAATCTAAACTTTCCCCTTTAAAAGTTTTAGCGGTCACATCAGCCAGCAGTTGAAGGAACGTACTGCTGATGCGTTCTCAGACTCCAGGCCAAGGACTGGTGTATCTAGCTACACAGTATGTACAATTTCATGACATATTAGGGCCTGGCATAGGGATCTCCCACACGGGCTAGCTACATCAGTCGGAAGCATCATATGTGTGACTTCGAATGCCTTCAATGTGTCAAGATAGCATATTGGCTTGTTCACTACTATCTGCTTACCTATGCCATAGCTTCCTCAGTTTGTCTTTGGAGGGGAAGTTCCAATGTATATATGCTGGAAAAAGTACAGTCTTATTGGCAAGCAAACCGAGCCCATATTATATCTTCCGTGTATCCGATAACAGCCAGCTGCACATATTGTAAATGTTTTGTGTAACTGAAACAAAATTATTTTCACAGTATTGTGTAAGCCTCGTGTTTTTCAAACTGCCAGACCTGCAAACCACTGCTATATAGGTAGCTACACCTGTAAGTACTGTTTTTAAACTGTCACAATAATCTAAACTCTCTCCCGGTCTCCACAACCTCCAGGGCCCTGCTGTGAATGTCATCCTCAAGCCCGTGAGAGATATCCTCTTCATCCTCTTCTCCTTTCACTGGAATGGGAGGCATGCTAAGGCTCTGTTGATGTGGGTCTGGAGCAGCTAGTCCACCTCCACCTCCTCCTCTTCTGCTGGGGTCGACACTAACAGAACGTGGAGTTGGTATGGGGCCCTTGTTTGAGGGAAGTTTCTCCACAGGTGACAGGGCCATTGGTCTGGATATGGAGGAACCAGGTGGAAAATTGACATATTCTTGATTTGAATCCTGAAAAAAAGAAACACCGGGTGTAACGGCACTTTTAACAATTTTGGGGGAAGCGGGAGCAAGGCAACAATGGAATTTCACCTGCTGATCGGCAGCTGAAGAGTCTAGCCAGTTATTTGTGCAAATGTAACGTGCTGCGTCAAACATTTGTTACAATCGCGTACGACTGGTGAATTTTAATTCACCCAGCGTGTGGATGCGCACAAGGGGTTATGTGGTCAGTCTGCATTGTCGTCAGAACTAATGTCACCAGATCTCGAGATAATAGGTGCATGAGTGAGTTCGAAGGGCGGCCGAACTATTATAAACGGCAAAAAACTTGCTCCACTGTGCTTGGAATAAACAACATTGGCCACATCGAGCTACAAAATCTGTTGGCCATGCCCATCGATCAACGGGGGAGCACACAGCTACTGCGCTTTATGCGAATGCACCCAAATGACACTTCCATCAACACCTTTGCGTGCATCAACGACACTGCGAGAGCGACCTTCGCGTGGGTATAAAATCTACTAATCACGCACAATTTCAGCAGTGAGTTTGGTTTCAGAACGTGGGCATAAAACCATCCATACAAGTACGCACCCACTAAAGAACACAAACAAACTGTATATTGCGCAGGGTATTATTTCTGCACACCTTTCTTGTAAGAATGGAATGGTCTCCTAACTGAAACATCCTATGCAGAATTGATGCCCATGCAATATAGCTGAACATATTCACACAAAGTCATAAAATTGCTATGGTGGGTGCTATGCTCTCAAAGACCTCTCCTTTATTGTGCTTCTTGCTTTCAGTTAAGAAGAGATGTTATGAGCGTCGCTAGAAGCCAAAAATGATAAGCCGGTTCTCTGTCTATGAATATGCATTTACGCGGGGTCTCCCGCTAGTAGCCTACGGAGAATCTGACATTGTCTGTCTGACATAACATGCGTGAGTCGATACACTCCCTTTGTTGACTTTTTCTGCCTCCCAGGTACACGGAGCAAGCGGGTCACCGAGGTTAGCCAGTTTCATGACATTTATTATCTATGGAGTGCAGTGACTTTAGGAAAATCTCCATTTAACTTTTTAGGCTCGCGTAGTTCTGAAGCCGTTGGTATCGCTCATAGGCTGCTTTGTAGCCTGCAGTGCAAGAACAGCTGCAGGTAAACAAACAGACAGACACACAGACGAAGTACTGTAACCCTCGGTGTGCATGCGTGCCAAGGGAGAAGCTCCCACATGTATACCTGTACAGTGTCTTGTAAGGCTTGCACCCGCTGACTCTGGGATTTGCAGTGGCCCTGGATGGTACTCAGGTCATGCTTAGCCTTGGCCAGTTGGCGCTCCACAGACTTCTTCTCCGCATCAGCTCTCATTTGGAACTGGTAGAACTCATGCCTTAGAGTTTCCAGCTCTTGATTTAGCTTCTGTACCATCGCCTTGGATTAGTGAAAATTAAGTAAGTTAGCAACGACATAGATACATCATATCACATTACAACAGTGCAACTGGATGGAACGTGCCCCGTTATTACTAAACACGCATTACAACTTCCAAGTGTGCTTTAGAATTGAGACAACTAGGCTCACTTCTGATGTGTATTCTGCAGTTTTCTTCAGTGAATCCGTCTTCCCAGCAGCCTTTGCTCTCTCACTTGATTCCGTTTCACAGTCCCCCTTGTAGGAAGCTCCCTACAGAATGTCACATTGGTTTTTGCTATGATTTTAACAACTAAATGCCTGCATTTATGTCAAGGGATTTAAAACATACTTCAAACATTAGTAACCCGGCTTGCGCATGCGCGCCGAGGGGTTAATCAATGAGTCTGAAACTACAGATGAATGCATCAGATTTTTTGCAAGCCCGATGTGAGAGGCACAGTAATGAGGTATTTGTTCAGTATTAACTTACATGCGGACAGTGCTGTCGTGACGTCATCTCAAATTAGAAAATCTGCACATTCCTGAGTAACTATAGCTCCGTTCGCTTGGACATTTGCACTCGTTACCCTTCGGCGCGCATGCGCAGCGGAGGATTACTTTTAGTTGTCTTGGTTATTGGCTGTCCGCGACCCAAATTCGCTCTTCACAGCCATGAATCGCGCTCCACAAACAATACAACATAATTATTCAGCGTGGGATATATTAGGTCGAAATGTATGTGGGGTTTTCTCTGAAACTGCTGCGTTCGGGAGTTAAGCGTGAAAACAAGTGAAACGAGCCAATAGCAAATTTAGCAATAGCTTACCTCGAGGATACGCACTCTCTAGCACGGAGATGCGCTGTTTCTGTTCGTAACTTGGAGGCAGACCCAGGTTGCAATGTTGGGGTGTGTATCAATTTCGCATGTTATCTATAGTGTACACAGGGAAAGATAACACAATCACGGGTACCCGTTTTAACGATTATTACCGTCCGCCCCTACAGCCTTCAACGGAGCCCGCAGAAACCATTCACCGAAGCTTCGCGGTTACCCGCGGTTAGACAGGCGATTATGACGGCCCTCACCGCGGGTACCCGTGTTGGAGCACCTAAATAGGTCCGCTATTACCGCGTAAAATTGGTCCGCGCACTATCGCGATACCCG
>CASHTH010001750.1:0-29325 GCA_030341885.1 Geodia barretti
TTAACCTCGGCGCGCATGCGCAGCGAGGGTTACAGTACTTGGGTCTGTCTGTGCGTGTGTGTCATGTCTGTTACTCTTCATCTCACTTCCGAGTGTCTTTCGTCTCACAAAGGATACCACTACTGAACGGGCAATGAAGGTCAGAAAATAAAGGCGGTTTCCTGAAAACTGCTCCGTTGCAAAGCTAGAGCGCGAAAAGCCAATATGCAAATATACAACGGACGCGTCTACCAGTCGGATCGATCCGCGTGCTCTGCGTACCACGGACGGCACCAGAGATGCAACGCAGGCGTGTATCGCCTCTCGCATGCTATCTAGTAGTGTAGTTAGCCCGCGTCAGACTCTGCGCGAGTGGGCAAGAGACCCGCGAGTAACAGCTAAACTAAAACCCAACCCATCAATTAGTGGTACGGCGCATGCGTTTACTTACGCGTGCGCGTCACAGTGAGCGCCGAGGGTTTGCACTTCAGTGCTTTTCATCTCTGTCTGTTACCGACGTTTTCTGGCCACGCTGCGCGCACGAAACAGGTTAAAGCGGTATGATCTGGTTGTTCATGATACCTGGGTTTATTTTTACAAAGGTGATTTTCGTAAAACTACTGCGTTCTAAAGTTATGGCGTGAAAACCAAGTTTAACAAGCCAATATGGTAATTAGCAAGCACAGGCTGACCTCGACTGCGTTCGCGCGCTCTGTGTATCTTGAACGGCACAAAAGTCACAACGAAGGGCATGTATCGACTCCCGCATGCAATCTACTACTTTAGCTAGCCCGTGCCCAGACTTCTCACTGCAGGCTACTAGCGCGATACGACGAGTAAGAAAGAAAAGCCCATCTCAATTAGTGTTACACTGCGCATTGCGCAGTTCGGCCGAGGGTTTGCACTTTAGTGCTTTTCATTTCTTCCTTTTGTGCAAGCCATCCCTATATCCCCCTCATTTGAAGAATTGATTTTTCCACTTGTTTCCACTATTTTTTTAAAAATTATGACAACACTGCATTTTATTGTTACAGTCACTCTGATGTTCATGGGTATGTGTAGATAGGTTACCAAGGACAAACTTCAAATTTTTTAAAGCTTGTAGCTAATGGGCTGCATAGTGCCTGAGCAGGAGCTAGATACCATATTCACCTCAGGTATTGTCTGCAACAAGGATGTAATAGGTTATGGCACATGGTTGTAGTTTCATGGGCAGGCTTTGGTAATCAGGGCTACAACCTAGGGGGGACAAATGAAGGCCTGCACCTGGCAATTGCTCGCGTAACACCGAGCTGACTCTGCCAACCGTGTAAATCAACAGAAAAACGCAAGCTAGCAAGTTGGAAATGTGCACACTGACTTACAAAGGCACTGGAGGCTAAGAGTTTCTCTGCAGGTCTGTCAACTCGCCTGGTGACAGCAATACACGCGCACAGCGCATTCCACAACGCCTCAGCATGGCGCATGCGCGCGGCTTACTGATGCTGAGTTAGCAGCAAATGGCGTTGTTCAGTGTCGACCATGGAAGAGCTCCATGATCTACCGTAGTGACTTACGGCAAGAAATAAACGATCGCTTGATGTCCGTGCATACCTCCGGCGAAATTGGAGACGTTCAGTGAAAAAATCATCGCTTCAACTGGTTCTGGTAAGGAGATAGCGGGATTGAAGAAGATGATGATGACACGAAAATCGTGAAGTCGAACGAAATCTCGCGTGGAGAACCGAAGGTGCGTATGAGGTCTTTGGGAACATGTATAGGTAGATATGGGCCCGTAGACTATTGCTAGTGTGTTGAAGGCCTGAGTCTCAACGAGTTTTAGGCGTTTGCTACGCGGCGCACGGCTGAGATTCGCGGTCGTCAGCCCTCGCCGTATACTAGAGGCGTCTACAGACGCTCTAATAAGCATGATGAAAACACGAAAACTTCCTCGCTCTCGCTCGCCCATAATGCGCGTTGCATTTCCGTTCTTCCTGCATACACTATCGTAAGCAAATGCAATCCTATGCTGTGTGTGCATCTCCTTAGCTTAAAAGCATATATAAACTTCGTATGGCACTTATGGATGCTCTGCATCTATTACCATTATATGTAAATGGCGCCCAAAGGCGTTAAATTATTGCTAAGCCAACGCATAATCCATGCTGTGCGTTAATCTCCTTACGCTCAGCGTGCGCAGATCAGGCGCGGTAGAGTTCCAGCGTGGACTGACCAGTGGCGGCGGCGGCGGCCCGGGGTGCCGGCTTATTGGTAGGTGTGGACTCTGTACACCAGGTCTGTGAGACCTGCGTCGGACTGGGAGGGCAGAGGAAACAGTCGTACAGTATGCCACTAGGCTGGATCATTTGATTTCCACCAAATGAAGTATGGTATATAGCTAACGAACATGCATTATCGTCAACATGTAGTATCTATTATACTAGGTTATGTATATACTAGGTTGCTACACCAAAGTGGCTTCACATGTATATTCTCCAGCTGAGCCCAGCAGAACCAACAGAAAATAATGACTTGATGCCAAAAAACAGTATATATAAATCTCTGAGTGACAGACAAGAAGGTACACAGACATGTGCACATGCGTGCAATACACACAGGAAGTGCATGATTGTACTAAGAGCACTATCTCTGAATAACAGACAAAAATGCATCTTTGCTAAGTTCTACATTTCCAATCTGTTTCATTTTCTTCTTCCCCTCCTTTTGCTTTCTCAGTAGCTTCATCTTCCTTGTTATGTCACCTCCATACTGTGAGAGATTAGGGATGGAGGGAACACTTACAGTGTTTATTGTACTTTGCGTGGGCGAATCAAAGGCGCCGCCAGTACTATATTCATCATACAGAACAGTTTTTGAATGGAACTGTACTATATCACACGAACTGTACTATATCCGCGGATTAGCGTACGCTTTGCGGGAATGACGCCCTCGGCGGCCTTTTCGTAGACGGAGTTCGACTCAGACGGTGGCACAAACTCAATTGCAAAATGACATAAACTGCTGAGTATTTCATGAAAATGAAATGAAGTATCCTTTGTAGAGAGTCATGGAGGTCCCTTATGCGGAGGTTCCACTGTATATCATCTCAGTAAAGTTGCGAGTATTGTGTGAACGTATGTTGGCCTTACGTACACTAGCACATTGCAGTAACGTTCTTCTGAGAGCCTTCACTCTAGACCAAAGATTAATAATCTATCTCTTGTGAGAGTACTACATAAAGGTCTACATACGTTCAGACAAACAACGCAAGTTGCATACATGTGGTGGGGTGTGGGAATTGGTGACTGCGGGGTTGTGAATAATCGCTACATGTACAGTAATCCATAGTGCTTACGTCTCTCTGGACATGATCCTCTTCCCAATGGCGGCCTGAATCGCCACATTCAACAACTGCCTGTATAAGAGAATGGAGTGTTTGCTTTCGATCATGGAAAAATGCCTACACTCTAACTTTCACGAAAAATCCTTTTAGCTGGGGACCATATTTTGTGCAGCATGTCAAAGTATGCTTAATGCTATATACTGGTCTTTGGAGCTTTTTTACCCTCAATAACCCTCTCCTATATCAGTAGCTAGGTGTCATACCAAGTGAGCTACAGTAGCAAGTTTTTCCAAGAATGATTTAACGCAGAGTGTACAGCTACATACCTGTGGATGTTGGTCTTTGAGTTTCCCACAGATGGTCTTGCCAGTTGAGTAGGCTTGTCCTGTGTACCACCGAGGCCAGAGCATCCACCACACGACCATTCAACATGACTCCAGCTGTGTGGAGTTAGAGATACACATTCAGAATACAGCGTGTTTTCTGAGCTCTTTGTCCTAACTATTGGGTTGACTGACAGTAGAGTAGCTGACCTTCACCAGAGGAGCTGGTTCATATCCATGCTCTTCATAATCAAAACTACATTGGCACAAACAGACACATTGTAAAAGACAATTAGCTCCACAAATACACACGTCAAGCATGCATGTAGATATATTTGGCCAATAGCAAAACTATTGTAACAGGGTTTCATTTGATTGCACGTAGCGTGGAAGTAACCACTACTGCTATGCTCATGAGTACAGGGGTCATTTGCATACGAGTACACGTGCTATCACATGCGCCGCCTCCAACACCGTAACATAAATCTCTGGTTGAGTGTTTGTTGTCTGCTAGATATAGAAGTACACAATCAGCTGCATCATGTGAAATGCAGTTCATGATGTAATGCTCAACACCTCAAGGAGATACAGACTCACCTGGCATATCCCGAGGAGAGGGACTTGACCTGGTCGTTGAAATCAATGACCACCTCACTGAGAGGAAGAGTGTACTTGAGCAGGACTTTGCTCTGGTCCATATACACTAGCTCCTGCTGAACCCCACGGCGATCCTGAGGATTAATAGCCAACACTCTAGTATAGTAGATGAGTATCAATTACGTATTTAAAAACACGAATTGTTCAGCCAGTCGTGATGAATCAGACTACAATATTATAAATGTGCATAGGAAAACATAGCAGGTCTATTACACCACTTTATGCATTTATAACTGAGGTATGGCCTTTGATGAGGAAATTAAAAGCTTAACCCACTACATAGAGGAATGCAACACATTGTTTGGCGAGTGAGCACGAGCAGGTCAATACTGAGCGCGCATTGGTGACGGTGCTAGCAGTGCAATACTTCTCGCATTTTTTATGGAAAATCCACCCATTGAGACGACTAGGTAGGCTCGCTTTGCTCGCCAATAAAGATTTTTTTAGCATAACCGGCCCGGTTAGTTTACTCTGGAACAGTGAAAGATTTTGTGCTGCAGTCTGTGCTACGTATGTCCTTTCAATCAAAAACACTGTATAGTGTAGGTGTAACAAGTGTAGCTAGGTAATTTGCTGGACCTGACAGAGGGCGAGGAGTTTACCGAGGTGTTCATCAGGAGTCACCAGAGTCCCCAGGACCACTGGCTCTCTGAACTCCTCCACTGTGTAAACCTCCTCTGGGAACTGGGGGGAGAGGAGGTAGGATTATGTACACCGTTTTGTGCAGTATACTAGAGTAATGTAAGCACGTAAACCGCAGACAACTTTCTTCACCGGGTTTCCTCAGATTAATTATTCCACACATCTCGCTCCCAATCTCATGCCTGGTAGACTGAAAGAATGGTGAAGAGGGGTAGCCAGAAAGAGAAAGATAGAAAGGAAAGAAACCCAGCTCCACCAGAGGGATTCGAACCCACTACCTATGCTTCCCGCCAGGGCAAGTGCACTACTAAATGGAGGGTGTAAAGGTCCTGTTTCTGCCCTCACATTTGCAGGGGAATACTACTGGTAAGGTTGAGAGAGACACGTAGCACTCAGAACACCCCGAGATCCTCTACGTATGTACTACGATGCCACCATGATGTGCAGACAAGGTGGACGGAGCAAGGTGTGCACTAGGAACGACATGTCATTACAATTCTCCAAAATGAAAAACGTCCTTAGTATAGTACCAGAGGTTGACCTGTGCAGGGTTAAGAAATGTCTGTTCCGATCCGTCTCTGAACACACACTGATGGATGAAATTCTGTTCTGACATCACACATTTATTCGTGTTGACGACCAACCTTTGTAGGGAACACTGGGAGTTGTCACCAGAATGGATGCATCAAATTCCTGGATTATAATGATCACACGACTTATTGAATGTGAAAGTAAAAAAGCTCCCATGTTTTAGTGGAAAATTCATGTTTGCGTTTCGTTTTGTCATGACATAAATTTTCCTTGCCGACAAAACTGCCACGAGTTGAACTCTGAAAACATGCTCTCTTTTTGGTTTCTTGAGTTAGCTACACTATATATTGCAGCATGTGAGCATTAATGAGGCTGCAATGCAAAGGCAAAGCAAACCAGAAACATGTAAACTACACCCAGCTGCTATGAAACTGGTATGCTATGAACTATAATTTCATGCACAGTGGTTGGAGGTTTGCCTTGTAGATTCGAACCCCTACCAGCTGAGTTGCCCTGGTAGCTCAGTTGGAAGAGCGCTCGCCTAGACTGCAGAGCGTCGTGGGTTCGAATCCCACCTAGGGCAGCTCTTTATTTTTCCCTGGAAAAAAGAGCTGTCCTAGGTGTAGTTGATTTGTTTGTTGTGTCTTTGCCTTTCTACCTCATAGTTTTCACATGCACTATATAGTAAAAGGGATCATAGTATAAGCCCCTCCCCCAGTCACACCTCCTCCAGTCTCTGCCTGAAGACGTCCATGTGTAGCAGCCCCAGGAACCCCAGTCTCCAGCCCTGGCCCAGAGCCACGCTGGAGTCCTGGAACACAGACACACTGCTGTCATTGAGGGTCAGTTTTCTCCAGGGCCGTCCGCAGCACTGGTACTCTGACTGGTCCATGGGTAGAACCCTGCAAATACCTGCAAAAGTACATAATTTTTTTGGATACGCACAATGACTGTTGACATCTTTGATACTCACACAAAGAATATAAATGAACTCTCGGCACGGATCTGAGTGAGAGTTGAGATACTTGAGTGTGTGTCTGTCTGTTACCATGTTCTCTAAATGCGAAGCCAGCAAAAAAGCAGTAAAGCGTAACCGGCTTGGTTTTAAACACTGCATTTAATAGTGCATGAAAATCAATCGAACAAACACTGTTTGTACCTGTGAAGGTAACAACGGAGGGTGAATGTCGACTCTTGCAATTCAATTGCCCGTGTCAGACTCTCAACCGACCGCACCCATAAAACAGTGGTTTAAACCTATGCATGTCAGCATGCTGAATTCGGGTTTTGGCTTGTACTGGCAACGCCTTGTAGGGATGAATCTCATTAGTTCAGAACCACAAGTGCTGCGCCTGAGCAAAGCCTTGTGGGGATGAATCTCATTAGTTCAAAACCACAAGTGCTGCGCCTGAGCAAAGCCTTGTGGGGATGAATCTCATTAGTTCAAAACCACAAGTGCTGCGCTCAACTCTGCCTTTATAAACTCGTGATGCCAGAGAGAGAAGTTGCGGTATGCTTTGCTGATGAGGGCTAACAAGCCCGAAACAGCTGTCCAGAGCTCCCCATCTTTTTTCTCTTGGCATCACATGGTCTATTGTTACATGTGTATGCGCTGGCAGGATATGGGTGCTTGCTGGCTTCATTGCCACGGCCCAATCCACTATGTCAGCATGCTGAATTCGGGTTTTGGCTCGTACTGGCAACACCTTGTGGGGATGAATCTCATTAGTTCAGAACCACAAGTGCTGCGCCTGAGCAAGCCTTGTGGGGATGAATCTCATTAGTTCAAAACCATCAATTGCTGCGCTCAACTCTGCCTTTATAAACTCGTGATGCCAGAGAGAGAAGTTGCGGTATGCTTTGCTGATGAGGGCTAACAAGCCCGAAACAGCTGTCCAGAGCTCCCCATCTTTTTTCTCTTGGCATCACATGGTCTATTGTTACATGTGTAGGGGTGAAGCGCTTAATACACTTAGTGCACCATTCATGTGTGCATACAGTGTGTGCAGTGCCTAGTGCATACCATTGGTTTAGCAGCTATGAAGCCAGGCAATGGAGTGACCTTTGACCCGGTGTGGTAGAAGGTATCTCCAACATGAGCCTCTGTGGAATTCCTCATTCCCAGCAGGACGTAGCCAACCTGCCCACTGTACCTGGGGTCGGTGGTAGAGAGGAGAGGCTAACATGAAAGTAATAGAGAAGAAAATTTCAAAGATGAAATGTTCACATTATGCAACTTTGTTGAAGTTTCAAATGCATGGGTACTACCATAATAATGAAAAGCATTGGAGTGCAAACCCTCGGCAAACTGCGCACGCGCGGTACCACTAATTGATGGGCTGGGCTTTTAGTATGTGTTTACTCGTGGTATCCCGCTAGTAGCTCGCGGAGAGTCTGACACGGGCTAGCTACAGTAGTAAATAGCATGCGGGAGTCGATACACGCCCTTCGTTGTGACTTCTTATGCCTTCAAGATACACAGAGCAAGCGGCCTAAGCTTGTGCTAATTAGCATATACTAACCGCATGCGCATTCTTCCGCAGCGATAAAAACTGGCCGACTATGCATTAGCCGTACAATGCTGGAAGCGCTGTAGCTCTGCAACGGAGCATTTTTCAGAAAAAAACGCTCATAATTTCTGACCTTCATTGCCCGTTGAGTACGTCGCATTGTTTGTGAGACGAACAGACATCCGAGAGGTGAGATGTAGAGTAACAGACCACAGACAGACAGACACACAGACCCAATGAAAAGCACTGAAGTGCAAACCCTCGGCGCACTGTGACGCGCACGCGTAAGTAAACGCATGCGCCGTACCACTAATTGATGGGCTGGGTTTAGTTTTAGCTGTTACTCGTGGTCTCTTGCCAGCGCACGCAGAGTCTGACGCGGGCTAACTACACTACTAGATAGCATGCGAGAGGCGATACACGCCCTGCGTTTGCATCTTCTGGTGCCTCCGAGAGTACGCAGAGCACGCGGATCGATCCGTCCGTTGTGTATTTGCATATTGGTTTTTTCGCGCTCTAGCTTTGCAACGGAGCATTTTCAGAGAAAACCGCCTTTATTTTCTGACCTCCGTCGCCCGTTGGGTAGATGGTATCGTTTCTGGACGAACAGACGTTCGAGGAGTGAGATATAGACTAACAGACAGACAAACAGACAAACCCAACTACAGTACCCTCGCTGCGCATGCGCGCCGAGGGTAATGAAAAGCACTGAAGTGCAAACCCTCAGCGAACTACGCACGCGCGGTACCACTAATTGATGGGCTGGGCTTTTAGTATGCGTTTACTCGTGGTATCCACGCTAGTAGCTCGCGGAGAGTCTGACACGGACAAGCTACAGTAGTAGATAGCATGCGGGAGTCGACACACGCCCTTCGTGTAACTTCTTATGCCTTCAAGATACACCGATAAAAATGGCCGACTACGCATTAGCCGTACAATGGTGGAAGCACTCTAGCTTTGCAACGAAGCATTTTCAGAGAAAACCGCCTTTATTTTCTGACCTTCATTTCCCGTTAAGTAGGTCGTATCGTTTGTGAGACGAACAGACATTCGAGAAGTGAGATTGAGAGTAACAGACACACAGACAAACCCAACTACAGTACCCTCGCTGCGCATGCGCGCCGAGGGTAATGATATGCAGGAAAGTATGCTGGGCATGATAGACAATGCAACAACGTCACATTAAAGATGTATGCATATACAGTATGCCATACCCATACCTTTGAAACTTTTTCTCACGTAATTAAGTTGCATCATGTATCATGGACCATAGTCTGTACATGTTATTAGGGCTACACAAAGGGGCCTAAAACCTGGACCTCTCTTGGAGTCAACAATGTGGCACAAATTCCACATGCAAAAGGCAACAAATTGCCACTAGATTCTCGCAGAATCCCCCTTAACATCATAGTGCCAATACTACTATACACAGCTCACAGTCTGGGGATGGGTACTCTCTTAGTCTGCAGTAAGCCCACCTCTGCCACTTCATAACTGAGTCCAGTATGATAGGACGACACCTCATCTCCTACACACACAGAGAACCAGACAAGAGTTTTATAAAGCATGAACTTAGAAAGACTGCACCCTGAAAGGGTGAATGCTGTTGTTGCTCCATATTCCTTTAAGCCTACTAGTTGATGTTAACCCATGTACACATGTTGGTAGTTGAGTAACTGTCTGTACTGTTGTATATCAGATTTCATATTCCATACTTCAAACTATGTACAACAGTTTTTTTGGGTAGTGAAGAATGCTGTACAAGGTTATTATAGCCCACGATGCATGAAAAGTATACCCACATAATCATAATATAGCATACCTACTCCAATGCTGCCATCTTTGACTGCCACGACGCACACGACTCCTCTATAGTGGTCATACCTGCACACACACACACCAACACCAGCGTCATTAATCCCGCCCACACACGTTACTGTATGTATCTCACATGACTCACCAGCTGTCAACAGCAGTACACAGAGAGGTTTGTCCCGTGATCCAGAAGGCCTATAGTGAAAAATAAATAATTGCCTGCAAAATATGGTTATATTTAAACCTTGGAATCTTTTCAATGATTGCGGAAAGCACTTTGTCTATTCCAGTCCCATGTTTAGCTGATATCTGACAAAAACATTAGGGGTTATCGCATTCAGAGCAGCCACACACAACATCACACACCTGTATGCCCTCTTCAGGACTGAATCCAAAGACGTTGTGTAACTGCTCATTGACTCTCTCAATGTTGGCGAGAGGAAGATCAATCTGAGCAGCAAACACAGCATGATACGCATTTCATGAACATTAGACAGAGATACTACGAGGAAGAAACATGTACACATGCACACACACACACACACACACACACACACATGCAGGGCTGCGCCAGAGTGCATACATAGTCCCTCTATCTCTTCATTTCTCCCCCTGAATATGTTTCGGAGGGGACACTTTGACCCCTACTAAATTTGAGTGTAAGGGGGTTGATTCTCCCCCAGCAATACCTAAATCACTAGAGCTAGCTCTGCTCATGCACAACCAAATTGTGCATGCATGTGTGGTTGCATACAGTCGTGCATTATATGAGCAAGAAACTTGTACACAGAAACACACACGCACACACATGCTTCAGAGGGGACACTTTGATCCCTAACAACAAAATTTGCGTGTAAGGGGGTTGATTCTCCCCCAGCAATAAATCTACCTCTGCTCATGCACAACAAAATAAATGGAAATTGTGCATGCATGTGTGGTTGCATACAGTCGAGGAACTGACCTTGTTGATGACAGGAATGATTGAGAGGTTTGCCTCAAAGGAGAGCAAGAAATTAGCCACAGTTTGAGCTTGAACACCCTACATAATACAATCCAAAGTCATAAGAGCAGAAATTTGCAACCTTTTTATCAGGAACTTCTTTGTGAATGTATGTGGCAAATTGCTAGCTAACACCACCACCATCCAAAGGTCCCAACCTGTTGAGCATCCACCAGTAGCACAACTCCCTGAGAGGCTGCCAGAGAGCGAGACACTTCGTAGCTGAAGTCAACGTGACCCTGCGTGATATCATATCAACAGACCATATACCCAAACTGCACATCAACACTTAGCCTACCACTAGGCCGTACATTGCTAAAGCTACATAAAATTTCTACTCTAAATGAAAAGCACTGAAGTGCAAACCCTTGACGAACTGCGCATGTGCGATACTGCTAATTGATGGGCTGGGCTATTGGTATGTGTTTACTCATGGTCCCCCGCTAGTAGCTCGCGGAGAGTCTGACACGGGCTAGCTACATATGTAGAGCATGCTGGAGTCGATATACGCCCTTCGTTGTGACTTCTTGTGCCTCCAAGATACACAGAGCAAGCGGTCCTGGTCGAGAGGTAAGCCTGTGCTATTGGGTTGTTCCCTTGGTTTGCATGCCATAACTTTATAACACAGCATTTAAAAAAAGTCGGTTTAGCACTGAACCTGTTACAGTCGCTCTTTGACCGATTTCTTGTGTGTGGTGGCAGAAAACGTGGTAACAGACAGACAGACACTCACAAACAAACTACCGCAACCCTTGCTGCGCATGCACGCTGAGGGTTAATAAAACCATAGTAACCATTCATGAGGGTTGCAGAAAGTAATTTAAAAACCTTGTTTACATGAACACCTAGTGTATATTGACATCGAAAAGTTGCTCAACAATGATTTGAGTAAACGGCATTTGCCATCAACATTGCACGAGCTAGAGTTCAGTATTAGTTTGCTACCAGTGGCTCACAGGTGTGTCAATGAGGTTGAGGAGATATCTGTGTCCCCTGTGGAGGTGGACCATGGAGGCAGACTGGGCCTTGACTGTTATCCCCCTCTCCCTCTCCACTGGCAGATGGTCCAGCACCTGCCTCCCTTCTTTTATCACACCTGGCGGAGGTGGAACGACAGACAGGGTGCAGAGGAGAATTTAACAATATTATGACATCTATTGAAATAGCAGAGGTTTGCCTGTACGCTGAATGCAGGTGTATACTTATGACTTATGAAAGAATAGTGTCATTTCTGGGCAAAATGAGTCGAATATTACCAGAAAACATGCACGTCAGGCACCATGGAAAAGAGTTGTATACTAGGTGAAATAAGGTTTATACATACTTACACTCGTGCACTGTATCATTTGATGCACGGTCCACTACTCTACATGTATATACCAATCGCTCCATACACCATTATCTTACAAATACATCACACACAGTACCAGTGGTCTCAAGGAGTCTGTCAGCTAGTGTGCTCTTCCCATGGTCCACGTGAGCTACGATACTAAAGTTTCTCACTCGCTCCTCTGGAAAATCCTCGAGAGCTGGTGGCTAGCAAGCAGAGTAGGTAAGAGAGGGGCAAGAGAGAAAAGAGATTATGTGAGTAAGTACTAGTCGATACTGTTTGGTATAATTATACTTACTTCGGTGGAGAAGGCCCTTTGGGTAGAAAGGGTGCCGACAGCAAGCTCACTGTTGTGAGGTACGAAACGTCGGAGGCATTTAGCACATAACCATAGAGCCGCTCCACTGGTGGAGGACAGCCCAGGCGGGGATCGCAACATCATCCTCGAAAGCTAGAGTTCAAAGTTCCTTGAGACATACACGCCGGCTCGCGCATGCGTACATTCTCATTGGAGTCGCGCATGCGCAGCTTAGTTTTCATCGCTAGTTTAACCAAAAATAAACCTCTTCTCTAGTACTTGCACAAACATGAGTGTCAGTACATAGGCAAGTGGGTATAGGCACAGTCCTCATTCAGTGTGCAGCATTCAGGAGATGGAGACAATTTCGATGTCAAACACTAGAGGTGCATTGGGAGGAATTGTGCACTGCAGTCAAGGAAATAGCTATACTAAAAAAAAAAACAACACATTACACACTTTTTTGTGAGCGAATTAAGCAAGCAAATATTTCACCTGTACTTGGAGTAACGTACATAACAGTATGGTATATATGTGAAGTGCTGCAGCACCGGTCACAACATACATATATACACTTGTTGTCGCTCACCAATAATGTCAAAACTTCACCCTAATGGGATTTAGTGTCAACATGTGAGGCTAGCCTTACCCCCCAGAGGGAAGGCTACAGAGTGTAAGCCATACCCTGTCTTTGTGTTGTATAGAGAGAAAAAACACACATACAATAACATGTGGCAGAGGGTAAAAAGCAAACAACCACACAGCCACAACCTGTATGGTCACAGTATAGTTATACAGTAGGGGACAGTGAAAGGATATCCCCATGCCGGGAATCCACTGGAACCATAGGCCTTCTCTGCACTCAGACTGAACCGAGCCCCCTCTCCAACCTTCATAGTCAGACATCCATCGTCCCAACCTACACAGGGAAGGGCATATAGCATTGGGATTAGCCATTCTACACACATACAGTGCAACCCAACTATAACAACACCTCTGAAACGACACTTTCACTACCCTGAGACGTAGGTCGTGCACGCAATTTAGCCACCTCTCAAGTATGGATAGTCTTATTTCAGGCCCAGATAAGAGGGCATGTCTAACCTTGAATGACTTTTCCCATGCCTACTTGAAAAGAGAAAACTCTCTGACCTGGATCACGTGTGCTGCAGAGAGAGTGATGAAAGCTTGTTCTAGATACTACAAAACAGAGCTAACAAAATTGTGAATCGAATGCAAATAAGTATATCTACTCAAGCAACAGCAAAACCTCCTCCTTTAGGTGGTCAGCTTGCTACCTCCAGAACTTCTTCATGGTGGACTGGAGGTGCCCGGTGCAGTGCACCGTCACGTTGTCTCCCCTCTGCACTGCCCTAGCCCCGGCTGGAGCTTCCTTTAGGACTTGCTTCATCACTCCTTGTACCACCAGCTGCGCCATCGTCTAGCTGACAAACTCTTGTGTGGTCTTTGGGGCACGCTTTAGGGACTCTAATTGAGCGGGAAAAAGCTGTTCGAAATTTCTCCGTGAAGATTGCTCGCTGAATCAGCAACACACGTGGCGGCGCGGGTGCAGGGAAACAAAGGGGACAAAGCGAACCAGACAATCGAAGCTGTGTCCTCGTCAAAGTCGTCTTCCATGATGCCCAAGTTTCTCCTACTCGTCTTACCGTCTCTGCTGTTCGCTGCGTGTCTCGCTGGTGATGAACAGCCTCCCCACTTCGACGAGAGCTACCTCATGGGCATGCGGGCCTACACCCGGGAGGACTGGGCCGTGGCCACTGCTGGCATGCAGCAGGCCGTGAGGGACTTTGAGAGCTACAACGAGGCCAGCCTCAAGTGCCTCAAGCTGTGCGAGAACCAAAAGGTTAGGGAGCGAAACTTGAAAGACTCATAGCTAATCCCCTAGCCTTAGCTACATGTAACGTGCCCATGTTACAAAACAAGTGGAGCATAGGCTGTTTATCTTTTTGAGGCCCAAGCTGAAAACCGACAGCGCTTATAGCTCAGTTTGCTAGTACCTTGAAGGGTTGCAAATCCAGATGGTTCTGTATTTGTGGTATCCCTTGCCATCCCATGGGTCGAAGTACACCATGCAAAAATGGTGTGGTGCAGGCTAACAGTAAACACAGCCAAACAGCAGTGAAGTAACATGCTTGGTGCTAGTTCTCCAAATCAAGAACCAGCTCAAAACACTTCCAGATCGATTGTCGTCGTGATGTGGGGTAGGAAATAGTTTATGTGGACGCTGTCAGTTGGTCAGCCAGCGGCGCCTTAGCAGCTATAACCAGTGCCAAGTATCCGTACTCATTGATGTGACTTATACTCCGGTACTTTTCTATTTGCACATACTACACATTAGTATTAGTTGGGTGCAACTGATGTGTACGAAACGACCTACTGTACAGTATGTACACTCTGGCAAAGTATATGTATGTTGTGTCTGTGTGTGACTGTTGTGTAGGTGAAGGTGCCAGTGGACTACTATGACGACCAGGAGCTAGCTGTGTTCCATGAGATCATAGCCAGAGAGACTTGTATAAGGAACTGCAGGGACAAGGAGGTAAGGGTTATAAGTGCAATGGAACCCCTTTGGTACGTACCTCTAACCTCTTAAAAACTCTTCTCAGGGCACAGCTCTTGCATGCAATCTGAAATACGGACACCCCACTCTTCGGTCCCATTAGGGTCCAGATTAGAAATTTTTGAGTGTGGTTGGAATACATGTTAACCCAAGAGCAAGCATCATCAATATGCGTGCACCATACAACTCGTATGTGGCTTGATACAACTATTTGATGGGCAGGGTTATGCTATCGTTTTACGTCAATAGACACACAGACAGACAGACCAAGTGCTGTAACCCTCGCTGTGCATGTGCGCCGAGGGTTGATAACAGACATACACAACCATACCGTAGGTGGTTGCTCGTACGCTCCGAGGGTTTGCAATACATGCTCATACATACATACCATTTCCACAATCTTGAATGTGCTTATCTTTTTATATCTTATTAACCCTCGGCGCACATGCGCAGCGAGGGTTACTGTAGTCGTCGTGTGTGTCTGTCAGTCAGTCCGTTACTCGACATCTCACTTCACTAGCCGTCAATCGCTCCACAAACAATCATGTTTTCAGCGTTGGGTATAATTATGTCGAAAAATGTGTGGGGTTTTTCTGAAACTGCTGCGTCCGGGAGTTAAAACACGAGCGAAAAAGCCAATATGCTTATTACCTCGAGTGGGTCCGCTTGCTCTGTGTATCTTGAAAGCACAAGAAGTCACAGGAAAGGGCGTGTATCGACCGCTGCATGCTGTAGCTAGCCCGTGTCAGACTCTCCGCGAGCTACGAGCGGGAGACCGGGAGTAAACGTAGTCCATTAGCAGTACCACACGTGCGCAGTTCGCCGAAGGTTTGCACTTTTCATTCGTATTATGATTGCAGGTGGACGTGTACCCCAGAGCAGGGATCACCAGCTATACTATGGACCACATGAAAAACAAGAATGTGTACGACTACCTTCAACTGGCTCTCTTCAGGGTAAACCACACCCTCTCCCCTTCTCTCTCATACTGTTGAAGAGTATATGCGTACAGGCAGAAATTAAATTAACACCCCTTACCCACTATCAACAGACACGCATGTTAGTCCATGAAAATTAACATTGAATGCTGGTTAATTCGTAGTAGGTGAATGCAAGGCATTTGTAGTGAGCAGGATTCCCAGATTGTGGATTTGCCTTTTACTAGGCGCATTGCGTATAGTCGTCCTGCCTGCCTGGCCAGGGTAATGGGCGGACAACAAAATGGTGCTAAAAATTGTGCGTAGGTGTAGACGAAGCAATTGTAACTTGCATGAAGCGAAACAGCTCGACTGGTGTTGCTGGTTCTGTCTGATTGTAGGTGGACCTCGTAGCATTGAGTGAGCGAACTGAAGTACAATTTCAGTAGTTCACGCATAAAAAAATTCAGTATGTATATGTGCACTGACCGTCACATTGAAAATAGACATGCTGCAACAACTAGGTTGGCTTGTTTCCTTTTCAATTGTACTGCACTGCAAGATAAAAAAACTAGGTGAAAGCATTGTATAGCAAGGCTATGAATATTGACCATGCGTGCAACATATATAAAATAATGGTACATGGTTTTTCGACCATAAAAATTGCTTAGTTAGTCTCTTAACCCTACTCACTGTAGTTCCCATGTAGAGTTGTTTCTTGTCCGAAAAAAGGTGTGTTGATAGCCTTACTGTATATATGCACCATCATTTTCATGCACAAACAATCACAGGAGGGCAAGCGTGAGGAGGCAGCCAAGGCATGTGCCACGTTTGTCTACTACAACCCTCGTCACATCAATGCCTCGGTGAGTCTGGTGTTCCACAAGAAGAACAAGAATCTCACCGAGGAGGACTTCATTCCACACAACAAAATGACCTACGTACGTAAGAAATTTTTGTTTGTTGCCAAATTATTTTAGCTTCTTTGTGTGCATTCAGAGTTTCAGGAGGGGTTAACTGATTTTGATCCCCTTTGTTTGTGCACATATCCAAACTTTGAATGCATAGGATTCTACATGTGCGCTTGCAGGTGGTCCTTAACTACTTAGAAACTCATTGCATCATTCTACAATGATGTAATCAGAAAACACCTTCTTCCCCATACAGCATCATTTCTCTTCCCTCCCCTTCCCTCCCTATGTATGTACACTGTATATTATGTCTGGTAAAGGTATCAGCTACGTATCACCCCCCTAGAAAATCATCCTATTTTATTAGAAACACCTTCTTCCCCATACAGTATTCTGTCTTTCATTTCTCTTCCCTCCCCTCCCCTCCCTCTGTATGTACACTGTATATACCTCCCTGCTAGTGTCATATGTACTTTGAGGTATATACAGTGTACATACAGAGGGAGGGGAGGGGAGGGAAGAGACTATCCATGAATAACAAAGTACATATGACACTAGCAGGGAGGTATATACAGTGTACATACAGAGGGAGGGGAGGGGAGGGAAGAGACTATCCATGAATAACAAAGTACATATGACACTAGCAGGGAGGTATATACAGTGTACATACAGAGGGAGGGGAGGGGAGGGAAGAGACTATCCATGAATAACAAAGGACATATGACACTAGCAGGGAGGTATATACAGTGTACATACAGAGGGAGGGGAGGGGAGGGAAGAGACTAGCCATGAATAACAAAGTACATATGACACTAGCAGGGAGTGTATACACAGTGTACATACAGAGGGAGGGGAGGGGAGGGAAGAGAAATGAAAGACAGAATACTGTATGGGGAAGAAGGTGTTTTAGAATGATGCAATGAGTTTCTAAGAAGTTAAGAACCACCTGCAAGCACACACGTACACTCCGATGCATTCAAGGTTTGGACATGTGCACAAAGGAAGGGGATGAAATTGAGTTAACCCCCCCTACTAAAACTCTGATTGCTCACAAACCATCTGTCTTTATTACTCTTTTGTTTTTCCCTCTTCCCTCCCCTCCTCCTCCCTTCCCTTCCCTCCCCTCCCCTCCCCACCTTCCTGCTAGTGGGACCTGTACTACATGGGCAGTGAGCTCTACCATAGGAACCAGTGGCAGGAGCTGGTGGATGTGATTGAGACCTCTCTACAGGAACTGCCCAGGGCTCTCCAGCGGTGCAGGGATGAGTGCTATGGCCCTCTCAGACTTGGCCGCAGAATGGGCTTTGCTCAGGTTCTATTTGTACTGGACCTGGCGTCTTGTAGTGCTTGTGCAGTTAGTATATGTAGTTCTAATATGTTGTGTGGGTACAAAGTGTGCAGCTCATACACTCATTGCGAGCTTAATCAGCAAGTTGTATTTTCAACTAGAGTCTTGTTGTTTGTCGTGATGTTTGGCCCTATCCACCCGAAACCCTAAACAACTTTTTACTGGAAGTGTTCTAATTTGGATGCAGAGAATCTGGTTACCTCAGTTAGGGTAACTATGTCTTTTGCTTTATATTTAGCCTTAGAAACTAGAAAGACGATTGTCTGTGGAGACAAGGCTAGTTTGTGTGTGTAAACTAGCTGTAAGCCCCACAGGCTGCTGATTTTTTTACACCTTCGCTGTATGTCATGCATTTAAGATATATCCAATGCACAGTAATCTTTTGAGGCCTATGCTCAACCAATTCTCTATGTCCCCAGACGGTTATCCACCAGATGATCACACTGAAGGAGTGTCAGAGCCAGTGTATCCACAAACTGGGAGAACTGAGGTTTGACAAGACTGAGGAGTTCTTTGGCAGCTACTTCCACTACCTCCAGTATGGCTACCACATGTGTGAGTCACTCGTACCGCCAAGTCACAATGTACAGAGTGATAATCGGTACGTGACCGCATTCTCTTAACTGTTTCAACGCGGGAAGCGTATACATATAGTCGCCGTCGGACCCGCCCCCCTTTCCCACAGGAGGCGTCTATATATACGCTCTGCCACGTGTCCACATACTTCGCCTTGCGTTTCCAGCCTCAGTTGTTAACAGCTTACCAAACAGCCCATCCTTGCCCCCCGTACACGCCCACTTCCTGCGCGCAATCTCACCGTGCCTGCGCACGAGAAAGCTGCTGCCTATTTCCGCAGATATACTGTTTACTACGCTCAATACAAGCTAGTACAGCTTGCTTTTGCAGAATTGACCCCCTTCTCATGCTGTTTACCTTTTCATAATCACGCAGAGTGTAGAAATCGACGCACTTCCCGGCTACAACTATCACTCGCGTCTAAAAACACAGGATTTTCGGCGCATGCTCATGATTGCAATTGAAGCACACATTTCTGTGCATGCGCTTAAAGAGTTAAGTAAACCACCCCAACCACACTTCCGGTAAGTTTCAGCAGGCTTGTTCCTACCTAGTAGTGAGCGTCTCCCCACACAAACTGTGCCAGCGGTTGTATACACCTCTACATATTGGAGTCTACATATACCACGTTTCAAGATGCTGGCACGTTGAATTTTGGCAGCAGAGGGTGCTGCCCACGAAGGGTCCCGCACAGAGGACTTTTTGTACCCCCCTCGGAGCACAACGAACATTATACCAGTCCGTAGCACTGGAATAGGGTTACAATGTACTGGTTTTGCATCATCGCTTGTGTATGCGCATGTGTGGGTCTCTAGTGCCCCATGGAACCAAGTAGCCATACCCACTACCTCTAGTATGGCTACCATGTGGTGCTATACAACTGCCCCATATGCAATGTCTGGCTTTCCTGCGGGTTTTAATATCTGTTTGTTCTACCTACAATCTTCTTCTTTCAACTTCAACTACATGTCTGCAGTGAATGCCAGTCTGCCAGCCATCCAGGCATCGGCCACACAGCTACAGTTGGAACCCCACAGTGATGTGGCCAAGAAAAACGCTGTCTTCTACCGACAGCAACATGGAGTCACTCGCAAGGACTTTATTCCACGAGAGGTATGTGAGTATTGGTGCACTTTTATTGAAATGTCTGTACATGTGGTATACATTTTGTAGAATATAGAAAAGGTACTGCATGTAATCATATGTATGGTATTGTAATATGCATAAGTGTATGTATCTCGAATGTTACGGTGAATCATGTCTTTCTGCGGGATTTTGCTACATGTGACTTGGTTATTATGGCGAGCAGGAGTGCCGAAACTACAGATATGCAGCCATGGGTGACCATGAAAAAACATGTTTGTAGCATACTAGCTAAAAGAATAATATCAGAGGAAAAGAAAGAACCTCCCCCACCCAAGCACACAAAACACGGACAATAACATACCCAAGCATACAAAAACACAGACAATAACATATAAACATAACGAAAGAGGCAGGATCCTGGGTGCCCAGCCTTGAGAACTGGGGCGGTAGGTTAAAGAGTCTTTTATGGGCCCAACTCTCCCTACACACCCAGTGTCCCAACCTCCCTTACACATAGTAAATAGATAGAAATCATGTACAAAAAAACGACAGCTACAGGATAAAAACAACAGCCGGTAGAAAAAATATATAGCCTCAAAGGACCAATAAACTCATAGAAAAATATAAAAACTCTGAACTCACGCAGCACGACGACACGACGGAGACATAAAAACGTGTGATTACTCTAAATAACGCACAGCATATACACGTGTAAGAAAAATAGAACTTCTAAAATAAGATTAATAGTTCTGTCGATTTAAATAACGCACAGCATATACACGTGTAAGAAAAATATAAATAATAGTAGAAATGGCGCGAGTTCACAACGTTGATTAGCAGAATGACAGCTACAGTGATGGCAGTTCTTCCTCCACCGCTGACCTATAACAGGAAATAATAGTAGAAATGGTAGAAATAGAAATGTTAAAATAGATTATCCAAAATATATAATATGTGACTATAAATATACATTCTATCTATGCGAGACATGGCGGCTGAGGAACCTATCCATTGCTGGCAGACATACGTATACCATCCTCCACATGTTTGCGTATGCCGCAGCTATATTTTAATCATAATTTGTGCGTGCTTTGCACAGGAGGATCAAAGCTTTTCGCATAGCTGTCCTCTGCTGCTGGATGTGTGCCTCTCTTGTGTGCATCAGCGGCGACAAAGGCATTTTTCCTGCTACTTGGGTTCTTTCTGAAACACGACGCTGCCTCCTGCAAGCTCTGTCTCTCACTAGTCGTAACCCCCGCTTTGCCTGATAAGTCACGTCCATAAGTATTACGTACAGCAAACAGAATGTGTGTAAAAGTTAACACTGCTGCGCGTTAGAGTGGAATGTTGTGCAGTGCGGCAATGCGGGTCACAAACATATAAGAAATATTGGTGAAACAGACAACTATTTTTGCTTTCTCCCGCTCCCATTAATAGTAGTAGTCTAGCATTGTCGCCCCCGCACTGCCTGATGAGTCACGCTCCAAAAGTATCTTGTCAACGGCAAACACGTTTACAAGAATGTGTGTAAAATTGGGAAATTTTAACACTGCTGCTTTAAATTGGAATGTATTGAAGTGTGGCAGTGGCAGTGGCAATGCAGGTCACAAACATATAGAAAATATTAGTCAAATATGCAACTAGTTTTGCTTGGTCCCGCTCCCAATAGTGGTAGTAGTCTGTCCTAAAAGTCAGTCAGCCTTCTTCTTAACTTGTACCATCGTTCTTTAATCGAACTTAGTAATGTATGGTCGTTCCCACCGTCCAACTCAAACATGGATTGGTCATGGCCACGCAATCCTGCACGTAACTGTATAATATCACTAGCCACTAGTTATGTACGTACACTTTGGAGGTGACTTTTGATGAGCATCACAGAAAAAACTCTGAGAACTTGTTTGTATTGTGTTGTGTTGGTCTAACATTGTCATAACACCCGAAAAATAAATGTATGTGACTCTGAAAATATAATTTCAGTGTGATTTGCGCATAAGTACGTTTTGCAATTTTGTCATTTTGCATGCCGTAACAAAACACATTGTGGCATACCGACACTACAAGTCCATCATACAAAACCCTGAATACACAGAACCCTGAATGTCTAGTTATAGCTTATGCTAATTGCAGTGAACAAAAGTGCTAAAGTTGTGCTAATACTACTATAGTTGTCCTTGTATCTTCTCTACTTCTTCATTGAGTGCAGACAACACATGTCACCTCCTTCTCAATGTCGTATGGAGGACAATTGAGGCTGTTGCAAGTTGCCTCCACATGGTAGTACTGAGCATTGTTGGTATCATATTCATTCAATCCAGGAACAGACTCTGGTTGATCATCAATACACTCAAACAGTGTACGACCATTGTGGCCGTAATATGCTGCCATGAGGTATCCATTGTATTCTGTGGTCCAGTTGGTGGGGCAGCTCAGTTTGGCAGGTATCACTAGTAGTTTACTTCTGATGGAGGTGCAACAAACTGCACACGGTATGTTGTGGTTGTTTTTCCCTCCAAATGGCTGGTTTGTAGTGGCTCGATACTTTGCTCCCCTGAGGGGACTATAACCTTGTGCTCCACCATGATAACGGGAGTACTCTGGATCATCTGGCAGACATAGAAGATTGGCTGCACCTCCATGATTGTCGCGGTGAGACCCCCCAGCTCTTCCAGAGTAGACTAGTGTTGTTCCCTGGTCAGAGGGACAGGAGGTCCTCCCCCAGCGAGTGTACACTGTTCCTCCTCCTGTTGCTGGACCCTGTGGACCAGGCAAACCTTGAGGACCAGCCAGACCAGTGAACCCACGACTGCCCTTGTCCCCCACTGGCCCCCGGGGACCAGATATTCCGGGAGGTCCCCGAAAACCAGGCAGTCCCCTCTCTCCCGTGTCTCCTGGCAACCCGGCCAGTCCTCTGTCTCCCTTTGCTCCTCTCTCTCCCTTCCCACCATCTCTTCCTTGCTGACCATCTGGATCTTGTTGACCCTGTTCTCCTGGAACACCAGGCAGACCTCTGTCTCCCTTTGGTCCCTGGGCTCCTGGCTCTCCCCTCACACCATCTCTCCCGTCTCTGCCGTCTCTTCCTCTCAGGAGCTCCACTTGTGGACAGGTGTGGGTTTCTCCATCACCACTAGTATTGCTTGGGTCTCTCTCCAGAGAATGGGCTGTGTATAGAGTGAGAAGTAAAGATGTTGCTGGTCATCTTAAAGGAAATGTGGCAGTATGTATAATAGTAGAAGCTGTTACTGAAAAAAGAATAACAATGTAGCCCTTATAATTATACTTCTACATTCCCTTAACTAGCTATTTATGATCGTCATACCTGCAGTCAGTGAGCAGATCATCGTCACAGCTAGTGTAGCTGGCATTATAACCTTTAGAACAACTCCCATTTTTTCCCTTTCAGTCACCAGCTTTTTGTGATGTACTCAGATCGTTTTGGCCACTTTTATTTGAAGGAGACCGTGGGGGCTGTCTTGTTTTACTACACTAGATTTTTTTATCACTACCCTTCTTTTGCTCCTACACATTTTTCTCTACTGCTTTCTTGGTGCTCCTACACGTTTTACTCCATTCGTGTTTTACTCCACTGCTTTCTTGGTGCTCCTACACGTTTTACTCCATTCAGGTTTCACTCCACTGCTTTCTTCGTGCTCCTACACGTTTTACTCCACTTCTTTCTTGGTTGTCTTATACACAGCGCTGCTTTCTTGGTTCTCTTACACCTTTTACTCAACTGCTTACCTGGTTTTCCTATGTACACCTTTCACTCCACTGCATTCTTGGTGCTCCTACGTAGATTTTGATGCTCCTACACGTTTCACTCCTCTTTTTCCTGCTCATTCCACTCCACTACTTCCCTGCTGCTGTTACACGTTCCTCTCCACTACTTGTGACCTCTTCTGTGACAGGGAGAAGATGCAATTACGTTAGCAAAACTCATTTACTGCCAGTTTTCCTCTTTTACAGGCTAAGTTTATAGAAACCTAATTGCATCCTTGCACTGGATCCCATCAAAAGTTATCCCTTATCATGCCTTTTAATCCGTTGTGCACAGACAGGTTATCATCATTAAGCGGTTGCGAAAAAAGGTACCGGGTATCGAACTCGGGGCCTTTGGTTTAGCAACGCAACACAACACACTACACTACAGTGAACAGTGCACATGTAGTGCACCAAAGTATAGCTACCCCTTATATGCAAGTTCGTAATATGCTGTACCATGCAGAATGGCATATTTGTTTGATATGTGGGCTTTGATGCAAAGAATATTTCCTCCTTTAATTTATGGCTACTCCCCACTTTTTGTCCCACGTAGCTCTAAAATGATGTTTGAATAGCTGCATTTTTTGCGTTTTGCTTTTTTGCTTCAAAGGGCAGGTGTATGATGGGCATAAGTGATAGTATATATGCAATGTATCCCCTCACAAAGATTGTGCAGATATTGCACTTTAAAAATTGTAGGCAATAATATAGAGTGTTCATAAGCACACAAAGTCAGTATCCTGTACTGCCATGTTGCACAGGATGTACAGCCACTGATAGAGTCCATGGATCTGGAGCATTCCTTCATGCATGTCCTGGATGAGTTGTCAGGTCATCTGGAGCAGTTTGGGGAGGAGAGACAGGGAGGAGAGGAGGGACAGGACGATGCTGAACTGGTCAGAAACTGTTGCTGCTGGTGTTTATCATCGCCTACGTATTAGCTCTTAACAAAAGTTTAAATATTACGTATGTCTTACAACACTGCTTGTGTTTATCATGTATTAGCTCTTAACAACAGTCTAATAACAGTTTGTGCCTAAGACAATAATCAGAGCGTCGGTAGACACTCTGTCGCGTGTGAAATCTTATGTGATCCGCGTACAAACGCCTCCAAACTCGACTTGGCGAGAACGCCTTTGTAGACCTTTTAAAAACACTAGCAACAACTCTTGGACCCATCTCTAGCTAATTCACATGTACAAAGTCTATTGTAAAGTACTAGCGAAATGCAAAAAACCACAAAAATGTGGCCACAATAATTTTCACTCTAAGGTGTGTATAGTTTATAGTGTATATAGTCTGTGTCTTTATGATTTTCAGCTGGACAATGACTTCTTTGCCTATCCTCCTGCCAATATGCCACAAGCAGAAGAATGGGAATGGCAAGAGTGGAATAAGGTGTGTACATCAGACTCCAGTGTGTGAGTGGGCACATTTTTTGCCAGCCATAGTCCAGTCTTTGTGTTCTGTCATGATTTTCCATCCCTTCTCTCCTTGCCCCAGCCTGAAATAGTGAGGTTCACAACTGACCCAGACCGTATGCTGGCAGACAATGTTTTATCTCAAGACCAGTGTGACAAACTACTAGAATTGACCAAGGTAGGATATCATCATTATATCGTAATTATTATCGTAAACTTGAACGTTTTTGCGAACATTGAAATTATGTCAGTAAGAATAAAGAAACAGTGGTAGCGGGTCCCTGTGGCCTTGTGTAGCTCTCCAGTTAGCAGAAAATGTTGCCGTGGCTGAGTTCGTAGTTCTCTCGCACCATTATCTGTGTACATCGAAAGCCAGTTTAGGAAATTCTATGATGACGGAGCACTCAGCAACAAAGTCTGGTATAGCTTTCAAGTGCATGGTTGGATATTTATAAATAGTGCTTTGGAAATGGACGATGTCTGACAGTTTACTGAAATGTTGTATATAGTTAATCAGGTTCATATATAACAATTGCAGCACTGTAAGGAGGGAGATGGCTACCAACGCAAGGCCCCCCACACTTACAACGAGCTCTTTGAAGGACTCAACATTCTTGATGCAGCCAAGGTTTGTATTAATATGTAGTACCATGCCGCTTTCGTGCATGGCAATCACGAGTGATGTCTTACTACATAATTATGTGTTTTGTTATATGAGCTCTTGACAAAACCAAAAACTAAGACCTAAAATGCAAACCACGTGTAGAAACGATAAATGAAAAAGTTTGCATGCTCCTTCCATGGCGGATCTATACCTTTATAGTAAGAGAGGGTTAGTGCCTTAGTGGGACCCTTGGAGCCTGCGCACGCTGATAACCAACACTGATCCATTTGAACACTTTTTGGCCATGACATGAGGGCAATAGGGCAACGCCCGCTGGGGCACTGCTGTCAGACTATACTTACCTAGCTGTAGGACTGTTAGAGGGATGTCTAACTACTCTCCTAGCTGTAGGGTCATGAGTAGTTGTGACTGTGCTGCCCAAGCTGTAGGACTGTTTGAGTAATAGTCTGACTAGACGATGCCCAAGGTGAAACCCTCCAAACAGGCCAAACAGCGACTGGATCACTGTAGCCATGCCATCTTACTAACCAGTGGCCACTGGGAAGCCTTTTGGCTGGGGAGTCTGGTGCCCCTTGTCTCTGCCAACCTCAGCTGTGTTAAAGCAAATGCATCAATTTTGGCATGCCGGAGCGAACCTACAACTGCATCTGCATTGTACGTGTGAAAGGTTCTGTGTTTGTAGGATATTTCCAAAAAAACTACAGATTCATTCTCTTCGTGGGAACTGAAGAAGAGCCTCTCTCTCTGTTTCTGCTCTCAACTCCTCCCTATTTACGGCGGGCATGCCTCTCTGAGTTGGCAGCAATTCTCTGCTCTTCATTCCTGAGTAGAAACTGAAGGCGGGTTGTTATGCACTAACCCGAGATGTTGCGAGGGGCCGGCCGTTGGGTCTAGCACACAACACAAAATCATCATGACAGTACAACTCATGCACATTTATGGGCGGTCTGACAATGCATACATGACTGGTTACGCAACACAATGACGATGCACACATGACTGGGTTACAATATAACAGGCATACAGGCCTGCAGGGTCCAGGTTACCACACGGGTCTTGTTGCTGGACTCTGCAGCGATTCGTCTTGCCTTCGGAGCTGTTCTAGTCCGTTTCCTCTTTTTCTGTAGCACGTCTCCCTCTCTTTCTTGATAAACTTATCACTAGCCTTTCGTCTGCTGTTTTGGCACGGATGTGTTCCCTATACCGCAATCAGCGTTGAGAAATCTGAGCCTCTCTCTGCTCAGGAGTCTCACAGGCATGACTGTTCCACTGTGAAGAAAAAATCACTCACTGTGGCCGTGGTGACAAACACATACATAATCAACCAAGTCATTTTTCCATCTGACTGTGTCTGATTGACAGTAGCAAATTTCATCATTCAAACTAAACTTTACACTATCGTTTGTACCTTCCCCATAAATACATAGTGTCTATAGTGTATCATATGTGAGCGCATCAAGTAAAAATAGGGGCTATGACACACAGGGACAAGTAGAAAAACGAATAGAGAATTTGCATGCGTGATATGGTGACGATTAACCACACCAGAACTGCGCGAGAGCATTACGCGCAACGCGCATTGCGCTCTACGTAAGGGATTTCCCTTCCGCCCGTGTATGGCTCGTGCTATACTCGCGTACACAGGGAAACATTATAATGTGGCGAACACCCTATTTTTACTTCATGCGTTCACATATGTTACTACAATTACACAGAAATCCCAAGAGGGAGAGGTTGTTCCAGAGCTGTCTCAACTGTATGTCAATGCCAGCAGGAGGTCTCGAGATGCAATAGCCAAGGAATTCAATCTCCAAACTCCACTCTATTTCTCCTACACCCACTTAGTCTGTCGCACTGCCAAAGATGGTATGCCACACCCACCATTCATTCATTGTCTGGACAACTAAATGATCTGGCTTTTTTGCACATATTCTGAAGGAGTGCTTTAATTCTAGCTGAAACGCTGCTGCGCAATAGTGAAATGTTCCAAACGCTACACTCTAGTATATATGTTTAAGGAAAACACATGCTTAATGTGGTACTTAGCTACCGGAGTGGTACTTATCGTCTTTATGCTGGATTTTTCCACATACTATCTGCCTGTAACGTACATCGGGCCCTACATCTACAGAGTGTGTAAAATTGAAAAATGCTCATTTTGTTTATCGAAAATGCATTATACTGTATCTGTGGTAATGGCTACTGACCACCACACCAACCCCTCCCTGCAGTGGTGGAGAGGAGAGATCTGAGTCATCCAGTCCACTCTGATAACTGCATCCTGAACGAGGCCACTGGAGAATGTGACAAAGTCCCTCCTGCCTACACCTGGAGAGACTACAGGTCAGTGGAGGGAGGGAAGGGATGCGGGAAAGAACAGGAGGTAGAGAGAAGGGGTGGCGAGAATTTGATTGGCTGACCAATAACATCATGTGATTGGCTCTTTTGCGAGAGTTAAATTGAACGGACAAAAGATCGTCCTCATTGTCATCACCACATTTAAATGCAAAACCGGGACACTATTAACTCGGAGCTTAAACAGACACATGCCACTCTCAAACCTGGAAAACAGTTACTTCTCCCTCATTTCCAGTGTACCGTAGTTGTTCAAGCAGTTCTAATTATGGTGAAACCCTCTCCACAGTGCCATTCTGTACCTCAGTGGTGAGTTTGAAGGAGGAGACTTCTTCTATGCACACTCTACAAAAGATCTCTCACCTGAGATATGTGAGTTTGCCATTGCCATGCTGTGCTCCTGAATTAGGCTTAGCTTTTACTCACATAGATCCGTGCTTGAATTGTGCTACCACTGCAAGATCTCGTTTCACATCTGCTTTATCACTAAGTACGGTATATGTATAGTAGTCAAGAATGCACACCGAATAGCATACAGCTACAGTGGTGAAGGCCTGAGAACAAGACCATCCATAGCTGTATAACACTTCAGCTACAATTGAGGAAAGATAATTGTATTGCTGGCTCAGTCTTCTTTAACTCCCATCCACTCTGCCTCTTCCTGTGCCACAGGAGACGGTGAGTCCAAAGTGTGGTCGTCTGGTGGCCTTCTCAGCAGGGAAGGAGAACATGCACGGAGTACTGGCTGTCACCAAAGGCAGGAGGTGTGCCGTGGCTCTCTGGTTCACCCTTGACCCCAACCACAAGGAGGCTACCTTCTCCATGGCTGAGGAGATTCTCCACGAGATTAAGACTGTTTCATGATAGGGATTTTGTCTACCACTGATTCAAATTATGTTGTTCTTTTCTCTTTTGTACCAATTATGCAGCTGCAAGTGTGGACATTGTAATTCACTTGTGCGTCACTAGATATATGACAAAGACCATCCCTATTGTGGCATCAGTATATCGCGTTATGGGTGTGGATTAGTTAGTAAAAGGTCTGATATTCTTTCTAAGTTAAGCTTCCCTGTGAAGCCTGTATAAATGTTCTTGTCTGACCCTCAAAAGCGCAAGCTGTGGAGGGAAGGAGAAGCCAAGACTACTTATTTGCAGTCATATGACGTACACCTTGTCAGGGAGTTAGAGCAAGAGTGGTGGCTATATAGTAGTTGAACATTCAGAACTACTATCATGTTTGAAGAATTGGATATCTTCTCATCTAATGGCCATTTCTTCTTTTTATAGCTACCCTCTCTGACAGTCATATATTGGAACAGCCATGACATTGACTGTGGTT
>CASHTH010001751.1:0-46641 GCA_030341885.1 Geodia barretti
CTCTCTGAAAAGGTGAACTAAACTTCATCCTGCTATAATGTAGTTTGTGGTCTGTTATTCACCAGCGCCAAAGGACAGTGTACAGACTGACCCTGGTGAAAGAGTGGAACACTGAAGAACTGGAGGCATATGCATCACTGGTGTCAAAGGGTGTTCCAGACTTTATTGAGATTAATGTTACATGAGGCATTCGTTGTACAGGGAGGCTCAAAGAGTAGTGGAGTGGTTTCACTGTTGTGTACGTAGACGCCTGACTAGGCATAGCAGAATGATTCTGGATAAATAAACAAGATTTTGTCATTGTCGATACACCACTTATGAAGTATGCTATGCCCCCGTAGGGTGTGACCTACTGTGGTGATTCCAAAGCATCCAATCTGACAATGTCCAACGTACCCTGGCACGAAGAGGTATACCTACTGGAATTGTTGAAATACATTGTGATGAGAGAATGCGAGCAAGTATTGCATGAGCTTTGAACAGCTCTATGGGATGTGCATGCATGCACATTGTTCTGTGTGACAGAGTCGGGTAATAATCATTTGCATAAAAACTGTGCAATTTTGATGTCTAGCTAGCTACTTCACTTGATAATTTTCTTCCAGAACTGTTCTCTCTTGTTATGTTGCAACAGGTGGTGAATTTTGTACAAAGGTTTGCTGTCATGCTCCCTAACTACGAGGTTGCTTGTGAGCATGAACACTCAAACTGTGTTCTCATTGCACACAAGAAGGTATATTATAGTTATGTTAGGTCTTTTGGCAGTGTTCTTGATTTGTGTATAATTCAGGTTTTGTGCAATTCTCAGTTTAAAGTTGATGGAAGATGGCACACGTGGATAGACTTTGACAAATTCATTGAATTGGTGAGCCTCTTGTGTATTTATTGGTATACAGCTTATAGTTTACTGCAATCCAAGTTCACAACACTATCATCCGCTGTTCAATTTATTGTGTTTTTGCAGAATAATGCCTTCATGAATTCATGGGAGACACAGATGTTCTCAGCGGTGGATTACATGGCATTGACTCCAGACTGGGCCATGTTTGGTCATCCTCAACAGGGGTTTGACCCCAGTGAGACACGTTGGCATCAGAAGAAACCCAAGGAAGATATTGGAGGATACTAGCCTATCTGTTTAGTGCTCCACTGCTATAATTGGTGAATTCATATTAAATCTTTCCCATTGTATACATACGCCAGCGCAGCAGGCTTGTTCACGACATCACGCGCATGCGTATGCGGAGATTGAGTGCTCGCAATTATTATTGTGGGGGTTACGATCATGATCGAGAACTGACACTGAAGAGCTGTAGCCCAGCCGCGCACGCACCAGTCGTCGAGTATAGTTGTTTTCTGGTGAGTTTGGGACCTAGCTATAGCGGATCATGTGAAGTCGGAACCTAAGGCTAGGTGTATGATAGCTAGCCAATATGGACTGCGTGTCAGTACGTTGCACTGAAGCGGGGCGGCGATCTGCCGCGGGCCCATCAGTGAACCGGTATGTAGGGAGGTATTTTGACATGGAGTCCTTAGTGAACCAGTCCTTTGAGTGAGTTTTGTGAATATCTAGGGGGATGTGAGTGATGATACGTATGCCTACACTGCTGCACAACTTACAGCTAGCTAGGGTTATTGTTCCCATGAAGGGGATAATAGGGATGGCTTGAAGCACCAAAAAGGAACAGGAGCATTACACAGCAAAGACACACAAAGCTACATGACACCATCCCTATATCAATGGAACAAAGGTATGGGGATGGTGTCATGTAGCTTTGTGTCTTTGCTGTGTAATGACCCCTTGCCAAGCAGTGCATCATTGATTCTGGTGAGCTTCATTTCTTTCACCGATCTCAGTTCCTCATTCTTGTCTGTTCGTGAGCGGTGGACTTCACTCTAAGTGTCAGTGTGAATGTGCATGAAAACTGAACAGCTCATGCTATAATTATACATAATTATGTAGAAAGAAAGAAAGAAAAAGAGAAGAAAACAGGACTTCAGAAGGGCTACAATTAACACACATAACCATAAGGGTTTACTTGGGACTTGCAAAAACACGTGAGCTGATGCATGGTGGCAGTGAAATGACTGAGACGGTACGGACACAGGCGTTATAAAAGTTATCAAAAGGTATCAAAATAATCTGCAATATATAAAATGAACCATACAAAAAACATCGATACGAACACATAATATAATGAGGTGGCATGTGCTGCCAGGTGCTAACAACATGGTCCAGTATATGTGCCTTTCACCTCAAAAAGCTTTGCAATCCTATGCTCCTGTAGGTACTAATTGCACCCGACAGCACATGCAGCCAAGTGCTGCCAAGCATTGCTCCCTAACACATGAAGACAGCACTTATTGAACACTGATAAATGTGCACATTGCATGAGAGCATTGAAGCACTTGTATATATACCAGGACGGCCCATTTTGACATAGTCAATTATCTTCAGGAACATCAAACCTTTCTCACAGCAATTTAAAAAAGCCACTGCTACAGTATGTCTCTGATGGTAATAGTGCAGCTACCAGACATGTGTTGCTATTTGTAGAATTTAGCCGCAGAAATGATCTTAGAGCTGTACTCGGGTACGTGAATATATTCACATGTATCATATGATATTATATAGCCGGTGTTTTGCACACCTTCACGTACGATCTACTGGTGAGTAATTCTGCCAGTCCATGAGTTACACGCTCCGTGTTATGTCATGTGCTCTTGCTTAGACTTGTTATATAGCTGCAGACCCACAATGTGATATACACCACTTGTGCCTGTGCTGGTGCAAAATATTGCACACTCCCATGCCCTTAGTGGAGTTGTAATGTGGTTGCTGTGTCTCTGGGGAGTTTGCTTGTGCTAGATGACCGGTGCATAAACCCATGCTTCATTCTCCTTCGTGTCAGAGAAATAGTTTTTCTTTTTGTCCAGGACTGACTATTGTGTTATTCGTATGTATGGCAGCCCTATTGGAAGTTGAAGAAAACCTATCCTCACCAGGAGATGCATCAGGTACATTGAAGATAATAGTAGATACCATGGTAGAGTGCTCGCTTGTACATGAAGTGTATATAGCAGGTTTGAATCCCACATAGGGCAGCTCTACCGCTTTTACTTGGAATAAAGAATGGTTCCCGACTGCTCTTCCCTTTTTACTTAAGGAAAGGAATTGTCCTGGGTGTATTTGACTTGTTTACTTTACTTTGCCTTTCTATATACCTCATTGTTGACACATTCCACCTTGTATGCAGGAGAAACTGAAAGCTGTATACATGCTCAATTGGAATCAACAACACAAAACTCGGGTGAATGGATAGGTCACTCAGCCCACTCATCCACAAGAGAAGGTCAGTCCGTACAACCTCCGTACGATGCAAGTCCTAGGCGAAATAAACCTCGCGATGCTATCCTTGTTATTGATGATGATAAAAAGCGATTTCCTACAAGAAACGCCAATACTTCGAATGATGCAATAGTTGATCAAAGCACGGAAAACAGTGCCGAACGTGAAGATAAAATTGAGACCAATCAACAAGTTGCACCACAGCAGTGCGTTAGTGGAGGAAGAGAGTCCTCTTCTCTTTGGATTGTATTTTCATGCGCAAGAAATAGAGAGTCTGTCCAGGTTTTTTTACGTAATAATCTTGGTGCCTTCATAAGTGATATAGAGGAGACCAAGTATGATCATACTCAAATGATAAAAAGTGCTGTAATACAATTTTCAAGCAACGCTAGAGCGATAAACGCCCTTCACATTCTGAAATGTAAGGAAGAATTCAGTTCAGTCGAATTGGTTATAGAATTGTGTAAGAGAATTCGTGCAGATAATGGAAAATGCCTAGCAAAGCATGAGAATAAAATTGAGTGTTTAAAAGGGAAACTTTCACGGCTCGCAACAAAGAAAGGTTATATCGACATTGACAAGCATCAGCAAATATCTGAAGAAAGAAAAGCTTTGAATTTGAAGATTTCAGAATGCGAGCAACAGAGATATGAGTTTGAAATTTATGTAGAGAATCAACTAATTTGTCTCTCATGTAACATAGAGGTCTCAGTGTTAAATGCCATTGAAGCAAAAATGGTTCGTGAACGCAACCACCTTATATCGGCCCTTCCTATATATGCTCGGCGTTCAGAAATTGTTCTAACTGTGTTTAAAAGCCAAGTGACTGTGCTTGTTGGTGAAACTGGGTCTGGGAAGAGTACCCAGGTGGTTCAGTATCTGTATGATGCAGGGATGGCAGAGAATGGTGTCATAGTGTGTACCCAGCCTAGAAAGGTGGCAGCTATTACTCTCGCTAAGCATGTTAGCAAAGAGATGCATGTAAGCCTTGGCGAGGAACTAGGGTATAAGGTGGGTATGCATAAAAAGTGCTGTAAGAGAACCAAAATAATTTACATGACTGATCATAATTTTGCTTCTGAATGAATGCATTGCAGACCGTCAGCTTTCCAAGTATTCTTGTGTCTTAATTGATGAGGCTCACGAACGAAGCATAAACACAGATATGCTTCTGGCTTTTATTAAGCAGTGCCTACCATCAAGAAATGATTTGAAATTAGTCATAATGTCAGCCACAATTGAGCCTGAGCTGTTTGTTAAATATTTCGAGAAATGTGAAAAAGAAAATGATGTGGTGTCAACTATTAGAGTTTCAGGAAGAACCTTCCCAGTTGAGGTGGAGTATGACCCTCTCCACTCTAGAGTGGTACTTTCAGCAGATAGTGATTATGTGATGCGTGCGGTAGAGGTTGTGAGGACCATTCACAACAAACAACCACCAGGTGATATTCTAGTATTCCTGACGTGTGCACCTGAGATCGAGAGGGCTTGTAAAGAAGTCGAATACTACCTTCAGCATGAAGCTGTTGTACTACCGTTACACGGAAAATTACCTCCAGAGGAGCAACAGAAGGTGTTTGACGAGAGCATTGGTAGGAGAAAGGTCATCTTCTCCACAAATGTTGCCGAAACCTCTGTCACTATCCCTGGTGTGAAGTACGTCGTAGACACAGGTCTTTCAAAAGAAATGCACTTTGATTCTAGAAAAAATATGGATTCGCTCGAAGTTTGCATGATCAGCAAGAGCTCGGCAGAACAGAGAAAAGGAAGAGCCGGTCGAGTCAGTTCAGGTAAATGCTACCGTCTGTACACTGTGGATGATTATGCGTCCAAAATGCCAGACAGATCAAAGCCAGAAATTCTAAGGATCCAGTTATCGCACGTCGTTTTGAAGATGCTTGAGTTTGGTGTACCGAATGTCCTCACGTTTGATTTTGTAGAGCACCCAGACCGCAATGCTCTGGAGGCTGCTGTTGACACACTAAAATCTGTGGGGGCCATTGAAGACAGTAATCTAACAGAGCTTGGCAGAAAAATGGCAGTCCTTCCTTTACAACCACAGTTGTCTAAAGTATTATTGGACGGTGTAAGTAAAGAGGTAGGCACCGAAGCACTTGTTTCGGTGGCCCTGTCCAGCCTTTCAGGGCAGGTGTTTTTTCGTGGCGGAACAGATGAGATGAAAGAAGAGAGTGACAAGAAGAAACTCCATTTTTGTCACCCACTGGGTGATCAAATGACAAACCTTTCAGTTTACCAATGCTGGCAAGGGGTAGATAAAAGTAAACAAAGGAAGTGGTGCTTTGAACAGTTTGTCAATGCAAAGAGCATGCGTGTAGTGGAAGACATGGTGAAGGAGCTAAGACATATCTTGTTAAAAAAGCTTAAAATTACCCTGAGTTTAATCGTTGAATCGCTTGATGCTGCTGAGTGTTATTTGGGTAAACTCTATTTTGATGCTTTCGTCAACAATCTGGCTGTATATCTTGGGCACCAAAGGGCTGGATACATGACCACTGCCTTACGCGACAGTAGCAGCTCGTTTCTAATATTTCCAGGATCTTCCCTCAATCATCTTGGTTGTACTCCGAAATATGTATTGTATGAGAAAACACTAAAAACATCACGCCAATTCCTTACACAGGTCATGTCTGTTAAACAAGAATGGATCGATGAAGCTGTGGCCACAGGAAGACTAACAGAGGATCCAGCAGTAACATATGCTAACCACATGGTCTTGCCCCTACATGTTGTCTGTACTGGCCCACAAACTCTCAAGGAAATGAGGCTTAAACGAATTGAAGTACTGGAGACTGTGGCAGTTCACACTGGACCATGTACCATAGCTCCTTTTTTCGATTTATCTCCTGAACCAAAGCAATGGGGTGTTATCCGTGTCATTGCACAGAGGAAAGATCACGATGCTCTTCAGCTAGTTGTAGCTAGTACAGTTGGTGATATACAACAACAATACAAAGAGCAAACAAAAGAGTTTAGTCTTACCAATGAGCAAGACTGGACAAGAGCAGTTATTGGTGCAGGTGGGACAGTGCAGCAAATGATAATGCCATACCAATTTCGCTCGGTAATTGTTGTGAGTAATAGTGAAAGTGAATCGCCTGAAAAAATTACAAGCTGTCTGCAGAAATATGGCAAAGTAAAGACAACAAAGATGATGAGAAATGATGCAAATGGACTTAGATTGTGTGTTACCTACAGCACTGCATCTGAAGCTAAACGTGCCATCAAAGAGTTTGACTCTCCAACTGTACGCCTATACCCTCAGAAAGGGCAGCAGTTTACTCTGAGACTAGAGTGGGAGAGACGTGAGAGAGCAACCCATGCCTCTCTCTCATTTGACAGCCCTCAACACTGCAATACCGCCTTAATGGAACTTGGCTTCTCTATAGCCTATATGGGATTCAAAATCAAAATTTTGCTTGATAAATATAGCCACAACAAGCTGTTTATGTCTAGTCAAATTCTATGCTTATGTGAGGAGCAATCGTTGATTGAAGAGATAAGACGGCGTGTCAGTCCAAACTTTTCCCTGAAGATGGGCTACAAAAAATACGACAATGAATACCCGTATCTGCAACCCCATGGTAGAAAGAATCGTCGACCCCATGCTCAAAACGCGTATGTGCTACATTCTGAAGATGGCAGTGAGGCGGATGATAGTGAATCCAGTAGTGAAGAAGATGAGACTGTGAACAGAATAACTGAAGGAGAGCTTAAGAGATTTAAGGAGAGTATGGAGGCCTATATTAAAGCTATTATTCGTGTATATGTGGAACAAGGGACATTTCGTGTTAACTTCGTAATTCCTCGTGAGTGGGACATACGTTTCAGAGCGTACGTTACATTTGATGACCCTGATGAGGGCTACAAGTTGCTATATTCTGATTTGGACCAGGAATGCATAAATGAAAAGAAACTTTGCGTGAGTCCGAATCTTAAATGTTTGCTCTCTTTCAAGCAAGAAGTATACACCCTAATCTTTGACGATCTCGACAAAGCAAGAAAAGATCTTCTTCGGCGCTACCTAAAACTTGTTTACATAAAAGTTATCCCACCGGACAAAAAAGTGCAGAATTTGACCAGAATTTCGCTGACTGCATACGATGTAAAGGTGTTTTCGGTTGCGCAGCGGGAGCTTTATGAAGCAGGTCAACTGTACACATTACACTGCAACACTACAGAGCTGCAAGAGTACATGCTGTGTCATGACTCTCACAAACACCTTCAAGACACTAAAGAAACTACATCAACGTACATATGCCGTGATCCAAGTACAATGGTTATAAAAATCTATGGAGACGGCAAAAACAAAGAAGCTGCAAAAGCTGCAATTGAAGAGAAAGCGAAGCAATTATTCAGTGATGGAGCATTAGTTACAGATCTGGGTCTGAGAGGTGAGGGGAAGGCACCAGGACTCATGAAACACCTGGTAACTAGGTATGGATGCGATCTGAATGGTATGCTGGAATTTGAGGGTGTACGGAGAATCACTTTAAATCCGCATTTACATCTTTTATCAGTGCTTGCCACGGAGAGAGGTCTTGATGCTATAAGGAAATGTGTCGAAGAAGTCTCAGTTTCTTCTCAGGTCGTTCAGAGAAAGATGGAAGGTGAATATGACTTTGAATGTGTGGCATGTTTTACCACCATCGATGAACCCAAGGAAATAGTGCGCTTGGAATGCTGTGGTCATGCATTCCACACTGACTGCATTAAAATTCAACTAAAGCCAGATACTCTTACGCTACCAGTAAGGTGTGCTAAGGAAGACTGTTCCGAGGAGTTTGTACTGAAAGACTTTGAAAATTTACAGAAGAAACTGAAAACGTTCCGAATGCCAGTCCTTGTTTCTGCAGCTATACAAAGCTTTATGGAGAAGAACACCGATGCCTACAAAAATTGCCCCACCCCAGACTGCAAGATGATCTACATGCAGACAGAGATTAGCAGAGAATTCATTTGCAGTAGCTGTTCAGTGAGCACATGCTCTAAATGCCATGAGCAATACCATGCCGGTCTAAGTTGTGACGTCTACAAGGCTAGCAGGAAAAGTGATGAAGAGCTATTGGAGTGGATGGAGAAGACCCAGATAATAGGAAAAAATGTCCAAAGTGTCATACCCCAATTGAGAAGAATAGAGGTTGCCTGCATATGACATGTAACTGTGGTGCCCATATTTGTTGGATGTGTATGCAGTGTTTTAAAGGAGAATCTGAATGCTACAATCACATGGGGTCTTGTCCAGCTATTTTGCCTCCACCTCCACCTGCAAACATTCCACATGTTATCAACCCAGCCCCACCCGTTGTCAACCCAGCCCCGCCTGTTGTCAACCCAGCCCCGCCCGTTGTCAACCAAGTCCCGCCCGTTGTCAACCAAGCTCCACTCATTGTCAACCCAGCCCACCCGTTGTCAATCCAGCCCCGCCCATTGTCAACCCAGCCCCGCCCATTGTCAACCCAGCCCCACCCGTTGTCAACCCAGCCCCACCCGTTGTCAACATTGTCAACCCAGCCCCGTGCGTTGTCAACCCAGCCCCACCCATTGTCAACCCAGCCCCGCCTATTGTCAACCCAGCCCCACCTGTTGTCAATCCAGCCCCGCCCGCCTTTGTCAACCCAGCCCCACCCGTTGTCAATCCAGCCCCGCCCATTGTCAACCCAGCCCCGCACATTGTCAACCCAGCCCCTCCCGTTGTCAATCCGGCCCCGCCTGTTGTCAACCCAGCCCCACCCGTTGTAAACCCAGCCCAGCCCATTGTCAACCCAACCCCGCCCGTTGTCAACCCAGCCCCGCCCGTTGTCAACCCAGCCCCGTGTGTTGTCAACCCAGCCCCGCCCGTTGTCAACCCAGCCCCACCCATTGTCAACCCAGCCCCACCCGTTGTCAACCCAGCCCTCCCGTTGTCAACCCAGCCCCGCCTGTTGTCAATCCAGCCCCGCCCGTTGTCAACCCAGCCCCACCTGTTGTCAACCCAGCCCCGCCCGTTGTCAACCCAGCCCCACCCGTTGTCAACCCAGCCCCACCTGTTGCCCAAGCAACCAGGAGGAACGCCAGGGATGATAGCTCATGCACTATCCTTTGAACAGCAACTGACAAGACAGGGACGTTTTAATACTATGTGCAACCACTGTCCATATATAGTAGTAGTGCTCAGTTATTTGGTATTTGATGTTGCGCTGCACATTACGTTTTGCGAAACATGCAGCTTTCAGTCCGTTTGACTATTCATAGGGCTGCTCTATAATAATATATAACACTCTTTACTCTTACAACCGTCAGTATAATTATCTTGAAATACAAGTATCCTGCAAATGGTGGAATAGCATGCTACCAACCTGCAAATAAACCTTGATTTGGGATATTTATCTTTAAAATGCTGTGTATCTACTCCTTCAAAATGTATGGGCAAGGTGCGCATTCCAGGTTCTCACAAAAAGAGAGATTTGCTGGTGGGGATTATTGCTTTCAAGGGATGGTTGGTAGGTATGATATAGGGGTGGTATGAAAGAGGAAGGAGACAAGATAGAGATGGATACATGAAGCATGGTTAATGGCCAGATTGTGAGAATGCTTACACTCCCAAGCCAATGACACAATCCCACATTGTTGCCTAGTGTGCCACTTTTTAACTCTTCGTGTCCATCCATAATATAGTAATAGTTAGTGTGCAAGTGAAATTAATGAGTGTTTATAGGGATGGTATGAAATCAAACAGACGTGACAAGGATAATAGTACAACGAAAATAAACTGATAGTGCTTGCTCGTGTAAATTTGCCTCTCCACAAGCCTACTGTCTGCTATATTATAATGTGTCCACTATTGGGAGGTTCGACTGTATGTATATATGCAGCAGTAATATACTGCACCCTTTGCCATGCATGCCTCCCTTTTCCTATATATGACAACGAATTTTTAGACACATAAATGCAAACAATCTTTGCAACAGTTTGGTAGGTGGAATAGCAACACGGTTTGACTGTACCATCCCTAGCACATACTTTGCAAGACCCAACCCATCGGAACCCTCAGCTCTCTCTCGTGCTGCGAGCCACACGGAGGAGGCACCTACATACCACGAGCAGACAACGGCTCGCTTCCATTTCACTGTCTCATATCTTCATAAGGGTTTGGCATGTGAAGACCAAACATCAGTAATATTTCGAGCGAAAACGCCTATCTAAGCCTTAAAAATGTGCCAGCTGGGCTCACAGGCTCTGGCCTAACTATACATAGCACCGAAGCCCAATGCTCTCACTTCATGCGAACTCTGCTATGCGATTTCGTGTCAATTCTTCATTAAACCCATGCACTATGTCGTTATCAGAGCTAGTTGAAGTGCTATTTTTTTCTAGTCGACGGCTCGGTCGACGGATGTGTACACGGACATCAAGTGATGGTTTCTCTCCTGCCACACATCTCTAGCATGCACATTGTGACCATCCATTTTCTCCCCATGTACTCCAGCTACGTTCTGTATTACGATTCGTCGGGGCTCACCAGTTCAACGAACCGCCTGCACCTGGTTATGCAACCGGCTAATGCATGAACCACCCTTTTACTCACTGCTTTGGCTTTCTATATGCACACGGCCTTGGCTCTTACCCCTCTACAGCCATCTACCATGTCTACTTCATTAGGAATGACTGCTTTGGTAATTTAAGACTCTTGTGTTCTTTGGCAGTGCCTCTGCTTCTGCTGTTCATGTAATGGTCCACTGCGTCTAACATTAGCGATATTGTGCTCCAACACCAACAACAAACAAGATTTGAACACTATAAGAAGACCCCGATATTTGCATGATTGCATCGATAGCTACCTGTGTGACCTGGTAATAGAAATGAGCAGTCAACACTCTGTTTTTAATGTACACTTTGTTCCCAATATTAATCTTTGGTTACAATTAGCTATCACTGCACATGCGCACTAAGGGGTTGAACTGTAGTAATGACTTGACTTTAGTATAGCATAACTATGTAGCTATTTAGGTAGGTAAAGTGATTAGATCCAAGCTGAACTATAGGCCATTTAGGTGTGTTAAAATTTACACGGTACATTACTGCCATGCACACGTGTGGGCGGATTCAGTTTATTAGCTACAGGGATTTGGAAATACTCACACCGGCATTGCAAATGGTGCAGATTACTAGCACACAGGTAGCTATGTTTGCACACAATAGTTATCCCTGTATGGCCCCACCAATCAATTGTTGCATATCAGACAACTATACATCATGCTCTACAAATAACAAGGTGCAAAAGTGTTATACACAAGTACCACAGAGTGTTCATTAATTTTAGCGACAGAAAAGTTTTCAGAAGGAGCTAGAGCCTGAGATAAGCACAGTCAGAGTCCAGCAGATTATATAGCTTTCTGAATAGACGGCTGAACTTTGGCCTCTGCTGAGGATCAGCCAGCCAGCATGATGTCATCATCTCCCACCTGCAACAGACTTGCAGCTGCTACAGTGGAATCTCACTAATACTAGCATTGGCTAACACCTAACAATTTTAGCAAATCAGAATTTGTGGAGAAAATGCCTGACCCGCTGAGTTTGGAAAACATCTCAATATTAAAGCAGCCGATGCCTTTGGCACATATGAACCCATGTATGTTTCTCATTATAAAAAAACTCACCCTGAAATGCAGCCTTCTCACTAACTAATCCAGCAACCTTTTCAAGTCCCTAGTGTGGCTGAAATAGCGAGCCCTAGTGTGGCTGAAACAGCGAGCCCTATTGTGGCTGAAATAGCAAGGTTCCAACTGCAGCAGTTCGTCTATCATGGTCTGCATACTTAGTCTGACAAGCCCCTCTCACTGCTAGCTATATAGCCAAAAACCCTCCCTTTAAAAGGTACATGCACCAAAAGCTGATTGGAAAAATAAATAACGAACCCTCTCCCTCCTCCCCCCTCCCCCAAAGCACTCATGGAAATTGTCTACGTCTTCAGTGGGAGGTCACACATACATTTCATTGGAGCAGGCAACATTGGAGGGTCTCTCAAGTCTGTGCCCAGAGCGAAGCTCAGAGAGCAGAGTCATGGCTGATACTCCAGTGTAGGGAATTCTACCACATGTGAACACCTCCCAACATGTCACTCCAAATGACCACTGGGGATCAAATGTTAGATCAGTCAATGCCGGATGCATGTACTAGCAAAAATTCATCAAGCCACTAACCACATCAGTGGTTTGATTGTAGATGTTGGTGTCAATACTCTCAGGAGCCATCCACCTGATGGGTACCCTCTCCCCACCCTCACTCCTGCTGTTATGGCAGTAGTTTGATCCATACATATCCTCCGCCAGTCCAAAATCTGCAACTTTTACTGCTCCATTATCAATCCTGTATCCAGATAAACAGCATGGCTAGTTAAACACCCGAGTTGTTGCGTTACAAAATCAAGCAAAAAATATCTATTCAACCAGAAAATCTACTGCCTTTTATTAACAACTTAGAACACGCGTGTCTGGCCCTTATTTTTGTGGTGTCAGTAACAAAAATAAACTTTGTCTCTCTATCTGCAAGTTTGTATGTATGTCAAAAGCAGTTGCTTTAACACATGGTGTACACACATATTAAATGATAGCATGTGGAAGCTACTCACATGCAGTTCCTGGCTGCCAGGTCACGGTGGACAAACCTCTTCATGGCCAGGTAGCTCATTCCTTTAGCAATCTGGTGACACATGTCCATACACTTCTTTCTAGCATTAAAAATCTGTCAACGATACCACATTTTTTATCTGCGTAAACTTTAGTCAGCTAGGTATAATGAATTTTAGCAAATTTGAATTTTGTGGAGAACACTTGGACAAATGCCTGAACCACTGAGTTTGCATTAAAAAAATATTTGTGGTTGCCTTTGAAACTGCGTATGTGTCCTTCTGTAGCCTATGTACAGTAGAGTTATAAAAAATCCACCATAATTATAAAAGGTTTTTATGGGCTGGCTTATACGAGTGCATTTCTCTAAAGCTCTGATTATGTCATACTTCACTCTTGGCAGCTCCATGAGTGAAGTGGAGATTTTCCCTGTTTTGAGTGACAAACTCCAATACGCTGCCACCAGACATAAACGGCATAATGAGTAGGGGCACTTCTCCATCAAGACACATCCCAATCAGCGACATCACATTGGGGTGGTCAAATGATAGCATCATTATTACTTCCTTCAGAAGTTTTTCCCTGTTAGCTACGGATAACAGGGCTGGAAATTGTTTAAAAAAGCATAAGCAAAACAGCTTGTGTGTTAAAACTAATATACCTTTGCCAGTCTTAACAGCAACCAATTCGTTTCCGTTTATGTATCCACGATACACAAGACCTGACTCGCCTGCAGTTGATGTTAAATCATTATGATGTATATACTGGTGTACAGTTTAAGCCCATGCTGCAACTGGTAGAGGACTCTGTCTAGAAAGCAGATTGGCTGACTTTTTTTAATTTTGAGTCCCACACAGGGCAGCTCTTTTTCCTGTTATCCTAGGTTTGGTTTAGGGTCGACACCCAGTGATTCATGCAATAGCATTATGCTTACTGGGGTTTACTAGGAATTGTATGATGACTGAGAGTAAGATCAAAGGAATTCCAGCTAGTCCAAACAACGTACACGCGTAGTGAGCGCTTCCTGCTGAGTTTACGGGTAGTTATACCATAAAGTGGCCATATGATTTCCCCATACTTTAGCTGTATGTCAACTCATTTGCATAAACCACAATGGGTATAATTATGGTAGTTATACGATAGTAGGAAATTGGCCGCGTGTTATGCAATTAGGGGCTTTTACACTCTGTGTGCTGCTGTTTCTTTACCAGAAGGGAGTGTTTTCAGGCTGGAATGGCCAGAAACTGCTCTAGTATATACGCTGTCTGAAAACTAGCTAAAAACTGCTTCCCGACGCGTAGGCTCCCGTAGACTGGAACAGTATGTGGCTTTCAGCTTTCTTGCTACTGCAACAGGCTGCATTCGAGAGCGCTGGGTATAGCGGGAGAGAAAGCGAGCCAGAGCGGCAGCTACAAAACTCGTGTGTGGAGTCCAGCAACGAAAAGGTGGCGTACCTGTAACGTTGAACTCTCGAAAAAATGACCATGGCTTCTGCACAACCGCCCAGCTTGACCAAACTAAAGCGCTTATTGCAGCTGTCTCTCCGCTCCCGATCGATCGCTAGCTAGCTCCGTACACTCTCGAGGGTACCGGGTGTGCGTTAAAAAGAGGACGTTTTGAAAGCTTTTGCGCAATCTCATTGGTCAGAGCCTTACCGCGGGATGTCATCATACATGTTCACCTAGCAATGCCTGACACAGAGCAAGTGGGTACTACCACTAACAGAGACACAACAAACACAGCAGAAGTTACTACAGTTGCAGCAATTGCTACATCTGCATCAGTTGTTGGAGTGACTCTATCTGTGGTGTGTATTGTAGTACTGTTATTTGTTTTGAAGAAAAGAAAACGAAAGGAAGGAGACCGCGCTGGATAGTAAGTTTATTGGTCTTATCATACTACAGTGGAATATGAAATGCACTAATCAAAAGCTCGCTAAAGTGAACCCTGAAATTCAGAAGGGGACCTTAAAAGGAATGTAGTATTATATGAGAGCTAAATTTTATATGTTACTAATAACGTAAACGTAAATGGATTTTTCGCCGGGGTCGGAACATTTCTAAATTTAGCCCTAATGCACAGACACATTCACTTAATCATCCAGATTATTCTTAGATTTTGTATGGACTTGGCTACTTAGAATTGGTTGATAGGATAGATAAGTCTGTATTCGTCAGGTTGAGCAGCATCTAACATGATATGCAAAGTATGTACTCAACTTAACTGATTTCAGTGAACTGGCTACAACAAGTCCCCTACCTGAAGTGTCGTCTCCTCCACCCCCACCAGTGGATCTGGTCCATCAACTACAGGAGGAGCTACACACAAAGAACATGCTCTATGAGAAACAACACATACATCTGAGTAAAGTCATTGGTCAAGGTATAGTTTATAAAGAGAGGACCTCTCTGCTGTGTGGCATGCACTATAAAACTTTCTATAATATAGTATGTTCAAGTTGAGAATGCACTTTACCACAGTACATTGAAAAGGAGGACTTTTCTAATGTCACAAACACTATGCATTGGATTTGTACGAAACTAAGACTAAAGGAACGGGAACTTTAAGTGCTACAAAATAACACCCAAGTACTGCGCAACAGAGTAAAACGTAATGAAGTTATTCGAGAAATGGACTATGTATAGGTTATACGGTGGCGGCGCGTGGTTTACTGGTTTTACACGAGTGGCCAGTTTTGATAGGGCACGAGGGCGTAGCCCGAGTGGTCTATCAAAACTGAAGCCACGAGTGTACAACCAGTAAACCACAAGCAAAGCCATCGTATAACGTGTTATAAGCAACAGTCATTGGGAAAACACAAAGGTGTGCATGGTTACAGCAAATAATGTACACAAAGAATAAGATATAGGGATCAAGTCATGTACTTTAGTGTGTGTTTCATGCTTTGAGCCATCCCTATGACCCGTTTTTATTTTAGGCTTTTTCATGCTACCGCCTCTTCTCTTTTAAAGAAACAGAAAAACACTTTACACTTACAATCATCAATAACGACCACCTCTGCAGTTGTTGAGCCGAGAGCATTGAAAAAGTGTGTATTAATTGTTCTTGTGAGATTCATAAAAAATGTCTCATTTTGTTCGTTCACCAGATCTGCTGTGATCTTCATATTCACACAACGTCGGCTCTCACAGGGAGAAAATGTCACAGTCTCATTCACTGTTTCATAGTCTGTGAAACTGTCTGCATTGTGTTGCAATAATCAATGTGGTTAAAGCGAATATGGCAGATTAAAAAAGATGAAGCATCCCAGTGCAAGAATGCAATTAAGTTCTCTTTTAAGTACCATTTTCTTAATTAAGTCCTAATATTATACAGCAACATTCCCTTAATTAAGAAGGAAACACTGAGTTCAAAAAATATGTAACTCTCACCCATAAATTGTTTTTACTATTAAAAAACTCGGGGATTCTTCATGTTTTGTAACAGATGACTTCAAGAGTGTCAATAATACTTACTATATATACCTGCAGTTTCGTCGGAAGACGACAGAATGACTTGGAAAGGGTGAGTGATGTTACACAGACTACTGACTCCCTCTGCTTTGATACATATCTCAACCACTTCCTCTGATTCTGAGACAGTGTAGGATGATGACTCCAGTCCCACTGTTATGCCTGGGGTGAATAGGGTGGGGTATAGGGAGAAATTACAGAATCGTGTCATTGTAAGCATTGTGTACTTATTGTTAACTATGTCTAAGGCAAATCAATATCACCTCCTTTTTAACTGTAAAAGCCATCTCTGAAATAGGGCATAGTTACAAGTGAATGCAGACTAACACAGTCAATTATTACTCATACGAGTCGCTGATGAAAGTTGTCGCAGTCTGTCTGCCCAGTGAATTACTGAGTGTGCACTCCCACAGACCAAATGCTGTTCTCAAGTTTAGGTAGTCCAAGTCTGAAGGGCTACTAGTCACATTGCTTACATCAAACTCAAAGACACTCTGAGCTGTGAATGCTATTCCGTCCGGTCTAAACGCCTTAGTAAACCGGTCTGGAGGCATATAGTCAATATCACCTATCCTTACAGAGGACTCCTCTATTGCAAAATAAGCCGATATATTACTCAATGAGGTATGATGCAACGTAACAACAGCAGGTAGAGGTAAAAGACTGGGAATATCGTTTTCATAATCTGCCCCCAGATCACCACAGTGAAGCCTCAAAACATATCTTGGTCTATTCTTGCTGTAATCAGATGGATGAATATCAAGGCATACAGTTGATCCAATGTTGTAAACATCCACGAATTCATTTGAGTCTGCCGCTGGGGCGGTAAACAATATAGATCATTGTGAGTATTGAAATACTCTATTTTCTTAAGCTGTGCGATATTCAACAGGCCGAGGAAAACACTGTCGCATATACCGCAAGTTTTATGTAACTCTATAATACAATCTTGTTGTGCGCTCCTGTGACTATCGCAGACACTCCCAGAAACATGTTGCATTTGTTCTCCTATAGGCATGATTCTAGCATCAAACTCACCTCTTCCCACACCGACGTCCAAAATTGGTGGTCTTCCAACATTGGCAATGGTAGTGTTTGCACTGTGGCACACCTCGGTCTCGCTAAGTCCCTCGTCAACACAAACCTGGCATTCGTATATTCCTCGGCTGTAATCCTTAGCGTCCAGTGATATTAAGCCTCTGATTATTGTATAAATTTCAATGTAATCCCCGGTGATGAGAGCACGTGGAATAAAAGTACTATTTAACACTTCAGGTCTCTGCTCAATCGGTGGGTACAGTTCTGAGTGGTCCAGATCTTCGTAGTGATATTTGTACCACCGTACTGTGCCATTGGGCTCAACCATGGACCACAGTCTATTGTTGTAGTGACGCCCTCTTGCACAATACCACCTTGTTCCTTGGCCGTGACTTCAATCCTGACAGTCTCCCCAGTACGAGCAGCATACTTAAGAAGTTCCGGATTCTGTCGTAGGCTGATATTTCCCAACTCTTCTGCAGAGAGTATCTTGAACCTGTTCATCCCAATGTTATCTTCATCATGATAAAAAATGATGACGGCTCCAGCTGTTACACCGAGAGAGACAAACAAGGGAGTGGTGGAAGAACTGGTGAGAGTGAGACGGAATGTCTCGCATGGTTCATACATCAGGTCATCTATGATGCTAACATTCACACAGTGTTGAATCTGATTGGGACCAAATGCCAACACTTCATTAATTGCTTCATAGTCACTTCCGCTGACTGCAGATCCATAAGATCAACATATTAAATGAAATGTGTCAGTATGAAGGGGGGAAAAATCCCCAGGCTCTCATTTGCCTTGACCCATCAAACGCTGCTTTACAAAAAGAGTATTAAACGTCTCACAAGTACGGTAGTACTTAGTATTATAGGGATGACACAGGTAGTCCTGCATTATGCCCATACATTTGAGATTTGTAGATTTCACTTTCAGTTTCAATCATATCCATCATCTGACACATCAGTCTGATCCGTATCTTTAAAAAAGCATCTACCCAAGAAATGGCTTAAATCAAGTAATCGGTAATTGATTTATTCAAGAATGTCGGTTTTCAAAATTCTTGTTGTTGTTGTTGTTGTTGTTGTTGTTGTTCAGTTTCGACAAGCGTACCTCAAAAACCAAATAAGATATGGAGATGAAACCTTGCACAAAGATTGGAATCCATGACAGGTCGTGCAATAGCATATTTTGTTTGTAAATAATCAAAAAACAACAAAAAATAGCCCCAGGCCATACATTATGATGGGGACCCTTATGCCCCAAAATTATATTGCACACCATGCATGTGAATGCAGTAAAAAAAGGAAAGGAGACAAGTAAACAAAAAAATTCTTCGATTTAAAAAGTGTGGTATATAGGGATGCCAGGAGACAAGACAGGGATGACCTAGTGCATGGATGCAGTAATACAATGGATGATGATGGTTACATCTTCAAACTGACATTTCTTGCTTGTGTGTAAATTTTACTCCACACAAGCCCTATATTGTCGCCACTCTTACTCATGACATGGTGAATGATGTAGTGTGAAAACTGGCAAAGGGATTCTGTATAGAAAGCAGCATTGCAACACTGGTCTTGAGCGAACATTGAAGTAAACGCAGTCACGATTCAAAACTGAGGACCTGTCAGAGAGAGCATTAGCTACCTAGTCTTACGTGCATATAGGAAACAAGTCATAGCTGCACATCATACGATAGAGATCACTCATGTTTTGCGACAATATAGGGCTTGTGTGGAGTAAAATTTAAGAAATGTCAGTTGGAAGTGCCATCGTACTACTGCATCACATGCACTAGATCATCCCTGTCTTGTCTCCTTGCTTTTTATGGCATCCCTATATTCCACACTTTTTTTAAATTTTTTAACTTGTGCACATTGTTCTTTCATTCAATAGCAAGCTTGATTAACCCTTAGCAAGCCACGGGCATATATACAAGTGGATAAACCATATCTTCAAAATGATGTAGGGATGGCGAAAATATTATGAAAAAGGATACCAACAAGAAGATGCTTCAGCTGAAAATAAATGTCACACATCCATCCCTACATCTTTCTTTCTTTATAATGTTTAGGTAGCTACTTGTCATTGTAAACTAATTCACATGAAATCACAGATGAGGTTGTGAGTAAAGAAAAATGTAGGGATGGTTGTGTGATTTTTTGTTTTCAGCTGTAGCATCTTCTTGTTGGTATCCTTTTACGCCATCCCTATACCCCCCTTCATTTTGAAGAAGTTTTTCTACTTCTTCCAATTTAGCATGCTGAGCCTCTCAGCCGCACCCTTTTCACGCTACAGAGCGAGGGGTTTACGAACAGCTTCGTTACGTACAAACACATGGGTGCAGGTGGCTAGATCCTTGCTGACGTAAGTGTTGCACTGAGACTGTTCACCCACTGGACCCGCTCTGAGCTCTCGCATTGCCGTCTTGACTCTGGTGAGTAGTATGTGTGGTTCCTCAATAGCATTGGTGAAGTAGTGCTGAAATAACTCTCACGGTAGTCGCAACGTTGTGCCGTACACAAATTCTGCCGCACTGCACTGCAGATCAGTCTTGAGGGCAGTGTGAATGCCAAGTAGGATCAATGGAAGCCATTCTGTCCAGTGCAGTGAAGCTCGGAGGGCTCCCTTGAGCTGTTAGTGAAAACGCTCGATGATCCCATTGGAAATTGCGTGATAGGCAGTAGTGCAGAGATGTTTACAGCCCAGCAGCTGGAGAAGTTGGGCCCAAAATCGGGATTCGAACTGTTGTCCTCGATCGGGGTATTTTTGTGCCGCTGCACCTTAGATCGTTGACAAGGGAGACAAGTACGTGCCCAGACCTTCATGTCCTTTTCATGGCCAAACGAACCGCTCAGCAATGAGCTGTTGTGTCGCCTGCACTCCCGGGTGTGAGAGGGAGTGTAGGGCTGTGAACACTGTACGACGAAGTGGTGCAGGAGGCGATCCAGTACTCATGTCACAAGAAATAGTAGAGGACGAGGCCGGAAGTGGGAAGGCCGTCAGACAGAGGGACGTTGAGGGAGGAGTTCAGAAGTGCCCAGAGTTCTTCGTCTTCGGTTTGGGCCTGTGGCAACATTTGGAGATATACTGGTGACGACTGTGCGCTATGAACAGCGTTGTGCGAAAGTGCGTCAGCAACCGGGATGTTGACCCCCGCTACCTGCCAAATGTCGGTTGTAAACTGTGAGATGTAGTGGAGATGTCGTATCTGGTGTGGACTGTACTTGTCCGATGCGGTAGCGAGTGCGAATGTCAAGGGCTTATGAGCGGTGATCACGTGGAATTCCCAGCCCTCCACCAGGTGCCGGAAATGTCTGATTGCCAAGTACACCGCAAGGAGTTCCAGATCAAACATGGTGTAGCGAGTCTTGGCAGGAGCTTTATTGAGAAGTAGGACAGTGGATGCCATTTTCTGTCGATCTGCTGTTGTAAAACTGCTCCAACTGCCTTCTCTGATGCGTCGGACATGATGCATGTTGGTGCGAATGGCTTGGGATGCGACAGAAGTGTACTGGTGGCAAGGGCATCCTTGATGGCCGTGAAGGCAGCTGTTGTTGTCTCGTCGTAGCTAAGTTTGCGGTTGCTACCTTGCGGTGCACTCAGGAGGCTGTTGAGGGGCTGTAAGATAGAGGCATAGTTAGGGACAAAGCGGTGGTAAAAATTACCGAGCCACAAGAACTCACGCAGCTTGCGAACAGAGGTTGGAGTGAGGAACTCCTGAATGGCTCAAACCCTATCCTGCAAAGGCTGGATAACGTTTGCACTGACACGGTGCCCCAAAAAAATCCAGTTCAGCCACTCCAAACTTACATTTGGAGGGTTGATGACCATTCAGTTGTCGCTGAGGGGTTGCAATACCAGCCGCAGGTGGTGTTTGTGCTCGTCGGGAGATGCACTGCGAGGCCATGTAGGACCTGGTCGATAAATCGCCGAAATGTCTGAGCGGCGTTGCGGAGCCTGAACGACATTCGAATAAACTCGAAAAGACCAAAGGAGTTGCGACGGCTGTCTTGGGAATGTCGCCTGGTTTCATAGGGATCTGGTGATAAGCCTGTACTAGGTAAATCTTGGAGAAGATTCGGGTGCCGTGCAGGGAGATCGAAAAATCTTGAATGTGGGGTATAGGGTACCTGTCAGGAACAGTGCAATGATTGAGGGCCCGATAGTCCCCACAGGGACGCCAGTCACCTGTAGTTTTCTTGGGAACCATGTGAAGTGGTGATGACCAACAACTGGCAGATGGCCGAATGATGCCCAACTCCAGCATGTGAGTGAACTCCTCGTGGAGTCTTTCTGATGAGAGGCGATGTGTTCGGCTGGAGACTGGGGGACCAGTGGTGGTAATGTGGTGTGTGACACTATGTTTGACAGGAGCTGTGGCAACACACGGCTGAGTGACTGAAGGAAACTCGGACTCGAATGGCGTAGCTAGGTAGAGGCCGAGGGGATACAAAAGTTGAGGGGATACAACTGGTTCAGGACACAGGCAGGCAGTTGTGTTCTTATTGATGACGACTGTTAGCAAAGCAAGGTCTGATATGCAGGCACAAGGAGCAGCACGAACTCCAGCAAGGTGGGTACACCCAGGCACGAGAAGGAGTGTCGGTGTGGTAACTCAAAAACAGCTATTAAACAAAATGCATATAGGCAATGAGGTGGAGAGCTACACACAATAGCAACTCCGACGGATAGCTAGTCCCAATTCGTCCACAAGACGGATAGCTAGTCCCAATTATGGCAACTGGATTCACCCGGGAGAGCGAAGTAAAGACAGTTCACTGGCGCAAAAAAAAACAAATGACCAAACGACGAGGAGAGTGCGGGGCTACGCGCCGACCACGGTTTAGCGCGCTATGCGCCGCGGCAGCGCCCAAGTAGGTGGGGTCTCGTCAACCGTGAAAATGGCGTCGTTTTCTGTATGCTGTAGTGCCCGCCTGGAATCTGTCTTGGCGATAGGCGGCAAGAAAACAAGGATGGCTTTACGGCGATGCACACCTCCCCCATCGCGGGACACGTTTAGTGAAAAAGTCAGTGCAACAACTGGTTCCAGTAAGGAGAAAGCGGGTCTAAAGAAGAGATGACACGAAAATTGTGATATCATGTATGAGCGGATTCTCGTGTCGAGGGACGTATGAATCTTCGCATAGGTAGTGATTTTTGGTATATTTTGAAGGCATAGCTAAGCATACTCGCCGAGTTTCGAGGTGTTTTGTACGCGGATCACGTGACCTGTGTCATCCCTACATAGAGCGTCTACCGATGCTCTGATATGCCAAGAGCCTCCATAAGTGCATAAGAATTTATATATGGCTATAATACCAGGCGTTAATATAGCAATTTCTGCTTATTTAAGGAGATACATAATGTGGCATCCAAAGTGGGAAGGCCGTCATTCCGGTTGCTGACGCACTTTCGCACAACGCTGTTCATAGCGCACAGTCGTCACCAGTATATCTCCAAATGTTAATCCATTAATTAACATAATGACTTCATTTTATACCTGCAGTGAAACTTTTGTATGTAGAGAGACTTGGAAAGAGACATTGCTGGGAAATGGAGTCACGGCATTGATACAGATTGTTACAACTTCATCGGACTCTGAGACACCATACGATACTTCATCCAACCCTACTATAATAGCTGAAGGACAAAAGTAAGGGAATTCAAAAACTGCTGTGCTGTTCCTGGATTCAAAATAATGGTAGCAGGATTTTTAAAGGGAATGTGTTAGCTACATTTTTACTAACAGTGACCAGGGCCCTATTGTCCAAAGTAAATTTAGCCACTGCCATATTTCCTTTAATGTTTTTAAAGAAAATTAATGATGATATGCCTGGACTTTAGTTTGACTCCAGGAACATAAAGTCCCCAGCACACTATATGAATTTCGGAACTCACATGGGTCTCATGCTATGAGCTAATTGATTAGCTTTTGCTACACATGCACTGTTTCTCCCACACATTCCTCCATAAATCTACACTTACTAGATGACGTCTAAGCATTATTGGTGAGCAGGAGTGACCCAACTGCAGATTATACAGCCATTGGGGATTATGCGGAGGAAGGATTAAAGCTTGTGCTTAAATAACTGTCCTCTGCTGCTGGAGGCGTGCCTCTTTTGCGTGCGATCTCAGTTTGGTTGAACGCCGTGCTTGCACTGCTGCGACAAAGGTGTGTTTCCCGTGGCTCAGCGGTTTTTGAAGCGAGACATTGCCTCCTGCTAGTTCTGTGCTAGTCACCGCTCCCTTGTTTCCTTTGTGGTGGAAGTGAGGCACCGAGAAAGGCGTGTTTTCCGCTCCTCGGCTGTTTCTGACGCAAGAGGTTGCTACGAGCTGTGGTTGTAGAGTGATATGTCGGCATCCACGACGAATATCATAGAACGTGAATACATGTAAAATTGGAACTCGCGTTCGTTAAATTGGAGCACATGGGTAACGTAATAATGCATTGGGGCTGTCAATCACATAAAACATTGTGGGTAGGTGTGGCATAGACACAAAAACAATCGGTCCGTTGGCTTGGTTGGCTTGCTCCTGCTCACCAATGAACATTAAGCCTTGACAAGGCTTCTGAAAATTATGATCAGCATAGAACAAACAGCACAGGATTCGCTACGTATGTAGCACCACAGCATATCAATTTGTCTAATTACAAAACTCACATGAGTCACCGATGAATGTTCTCTCGGTCTGTGTTCCCAGTGAATTACTGAGTGTGCACTCCCACCATCCCAATGCTTTTCTCAAGTTTAGGTAGTCCGTGTCTAAAAAATCTAAAGTCATATTGGTTACACTGAAGTCCAGTGCACTAGAGTCCTTTCCGGTACCAGTTGAAGCAGCAAAGGGAGAATCAGGTCCTATAAGTCCTGGAAATGCCTCAATAAACTCTTCTGGAGGCATATAGGTGACATCATCTATCTCTTCAGGAGCTCGGTTTATTGCAAAAAATGCTGACTTGCCGTCCAGTGAGGTATGACGCCACGTTATCACAGAGGAAGGTACAGGGCTGGGGATGTGTTCTTCCTCAATTCTCCCCACATCTCCACAGGTGAGCCTCAAAAGTTGAGTTGGTTTGTTCCTGCTAGGATCAGATGGATGAATACCAAGGTGAATAGTCGAGCCAATGTTGTAAATCTCCAAATGTCTGTGTCCGTATATTGCTGTAAAATAGATCAAGCAGTAGTTTTTTTAATTTCTATTTCATAAACCTCCACCCTCCAATAGTTACAATGGTACTTAAAAATATGACTAAGTGTTTCCTGTGCGATTTTTAAATTCACTATGAGTGATGAAGATCAATATTCTTGTCACTTTGCTATTAGAAAACATAAGTCACCAGTACATAACAGAGTAGCTTGTTCTTTACAAAGGATTTGTGTTGAACAACACGATTTCCCAGCAAGGGTCTAAACTCCAGTTAACCCTCGGCGCGCATTATAATAGCGAGTGTAGTGTTACTCGACATCTCATTTCATGAGCCACTGCCATGAATCACTCCACAATTAATACCACGTATTCAGCGTCGGGTATAGGTCGAAAGGGTTTTCTCTGAAACTGCTGCGTTCGAGAGTTATGGCGTGAAACACGAGCGAAAAAGGCTTACCTCGAGCGGGTCCGCCTGCTCTCTGTATCTTGAAGGCACAAGAAGTCACAACGAAGGGCGTGTATTGACTCCCACATGCTATACCTACTGCTGTCGCAGCCTGTGTCTGGCTCTCCGCAAGCTACTAGCGGGAGACCACGAGTAAACGCATAATATCCCCGCCCATCAATTAGCGGTACCGTGCATGCGCAGTTCGCCGAGGGTTTGCACTTGAGTGCTTTTTCATTTTTACTTTGGTGGTCCGCCAAACAAATCTAGAATTTTTGTGATTGCCACACTTCTGTTGTTTAGATCACAAGTATGAAGATAAACACTGGCCAATTGTTATGGCACGGTGCGCATGCACAACCGCGGCTAAAGGTAGTCAGTTGGTGTGTTGGGGATATCTGCTATTTACTGGGAAGCATGCATGGAATGACCACAACAATGTAACACCCTTCATTCTATTCCCATTGTTCATTTAGGAAAGTGCAGGGTTTTTCTTGTGAGCCGACAGCATCTGATCATTTCATCTTCACACTACACTTACCAATACATTCTAAGGTGTCTTATTTAAATGCATGCAACATTGGACGACATACACTGACATAGATAATGATGCTATACAGTTTGTAGACTTCTTCCACTTAGGATGTAGCTACTGACTCAGAGCCCTTCACACTTCCTTTCCGCTATAGTTACCCGGAATTGTATATATATTATATAGCTAACTATACACATTATGAGCTAACAGAAATTTAGGGACCCTGAATGTGAATAATAGCTAATTACCCTCGGCGCGCATGCGCAGCGAGGGTACTGTAGTTGGGTTTGTCTGTCTGTCTGTCTGTCTGTCTGTCTGTTACTCTCAATCTCACTTCTCGAATGTCTGTTCGTCTCACAATCGATACGACCTACTTAACGGGAAATGAAGGTCAGAAAATAAAGGCGGCTTTCTCTGAAAATGCTTCGTTGCAAAGCTAGAGCGCTTCCGCCATTGTACGGCTAATGCTAGTCGGCCATTTTTATCGCTGCGGAAAAGGCGCATGCGCTTATATTTTGAACAGGCGCTCGGGTCCGCTTGCTCTGTGTATCATGAAGGCACAACGAAGGGCGTGTATCGACTCCCACATGCAATCTACTACTGTAGCTAGCCCGTGTCAGACGCTACTAGCGGGAGACCACGAGTGTACTACATACTAATAGCAGCCCAGCCCATCAATTAGCGGTACCGCGCATGCCCAGTTCGCCGAGGGTTTGCACTTTAGTGCTTTTCATTGTGTTCTGTAAGCAACTTGTATGCTAGTGGAAATGTTGAACATTGTTGGCGAGCGGGAGCGACCCAACTTGGGATTTGTCCGCGATGTTCGGGCTGCATAACGTGCCGTCAGCGCACAGCTTTCCTTTCGTGAAGCAAGACAGAGCTACCTGTCGCCGTTACATGCGTACTGTATATTGCCAGAACGGTGAGCAGGTGAGCAGAACGGTCCTTACCTTACGCTTTCAGCTCGTCTGTCGTGGTCCACCGGGCAGCTGGCAGCGGCGTGTGTTAGCCTGTGTGAAAATGTGTAAAAATGGGGAAATAATTTCGGATAAAAAGAAGCGCGTACAAAGCCGCGCATGCGCACTTACACGACGTACGACGGTCGGTCGTATATAGAAAAATCGGCCCGTTGCGACGACTAGGTTGGCTCGCTCCCGCTCGCCAATTATACAGCACCTACCTACATAGGCTTGCCTGGAAAGTATTCATAGTAGTAGCTGAGGTTTTTGCCAACCACACTGGACAAGCTACTATAACACACTTCCTCAACTACACTTCCTCTCCTACTATAACACACTTCCTCAACTGTGCCTCTGCCCACCATCCACCATACAGATAAACCATCCCGCATTCCACCAGTTGTTCCACAAAGGCCTCCACAATGGCTGCACTCTGAGCTTTTTCCTACCGTTTGTGTCCTTAATGGCTTGTAACAATCTATGTAAAATAACAGACCAACCATGTAGTGTGGTTGTTCATAGGCCTACCCATGCAACCACCAGGTGGAGGACAAGACAGCCAAAACATTTAAAAAGCTTTCTCTGATATGATGTAAAATGAAAAAAAACATGCCTATGTCTATTATAATCTCATTCCTACACCTTCTTAATTCTCTTTCAAACTTCACTTATAAAAAATTTGTGTGTATTTACTGTCATATTTTGCCTGCTCTGTAAGGTATCATGAGTCCAAAACATGAGAAAAGATGCAGGGATAGAGAACAATTAATAATTATGCAGGGATGAATGAATTTCTGTGTCTCACATAGGCAATTTCTTGCTCCTCTTATTATAATATCACATGATTTTTACACTTCACAGTGTAAGTGTCCTACAGCAAATGCTCTTGTTTGCAGTATATAGCTATGGGAGAGAAATTGGGTTGTGTGCCTTTTGGTGTACCCCTTTAGTAAAATTATCCACCCCTACTCTTTAGCTAATAATTATTAGTACTTTTATGCAAGCCTGTCAAGTGTGGTTGTATATGGAACATCATTTGCATACCACCAGATCAGGAAAGCAAGCAAGAATTCTGCAGTTTTGCCAAGAAGTTCCGCCTGCATCTCTAGCTACAGCTCTCTAGTAGGATATCAGCTTTCCGTGTGTTTACACCAGTCCACCGAGCATCGCACCTGTAGTTTCTTGCAAAATAAGCTATCATAACCAATAGTGAAACCTTCTCAGAGGTCAGTACAAAGAAGATGTGGAAAATTGCTATTGTTGTGGGAGCAGCTTGTGTAGCAGTTAGATCATGTACAACATTTACAGTACATGTGGACTGGCAACATCAGGAAAAAATATTTTGCCAGTTTCTTGACAAGGGTTTGCTCCTGCTCAATACACTTCATTAGTACATGTGAAAACTACGAGGTAGAAAGGCAAAGGCACAACAAACAATTCAACATATTTTCGAGGAAAAAAGAAGAGCCGCCCTAGGTGGGATTCAAACCCACAACACTGCAGTCTAGGCGAGCGCTCTACCAACTGAGCTACCAGGGCAACTCAGCTGGTAGTGGTTCGAATGTACAACATACAATACAACACAAGGCAAACCTCAAACCACTGTGCTATGGCAGTACTTGTTGTGCCTTTGCCTTTCTACGTCGTAGTTTTCACATATAATTATATATACTTAGCTTGGAGTTGGGCGTCATTGGTGGTTTTATTACCCCGGTCTGCTATATGCTAAGTGAGAGTATACTGGTCGTATTTGCACTGGTGCAATTAGTCTGGTGATTACCAACGCAAACCTCGGACTCGTATATTCCCCGGCTGTAATCGACATACATATCGATTACGCTGTCAATGATAGTGAAGATTTCTTCCAAGTCTCCAGTTATGCTAGCCCTAGGACTGTCCACCATTTCGGAGTCGACCATTTCGGGGGTTTGCCGATATCGTTCACCCAGACGAGTGTGGTCCAAGTCGTAGTAACTGTACTTGTACCACCGAACAGTACCTCCGGGAACGGTCCGGAGCCATGGACTGCAGTCAAGGACGGCTGTAACACCTTCCTGTATGACAGCCCCCTGCTCCGCTGCCGTTATTGCAATCCTGACGGTTTCCCCTGTGCGCGCGGCAAACTTGAGTAGCTCAGGATTCTGTCGCAGACTCGTGTTTCGCAGCTCGTCTCCGGAGAGGACCTCGAACACGCTGTTTTCTCCACTTGCCGCGTTAATCACACAAAACACGTACGAGACAAGGAGAAAATACGCCTGCGCAATTTTGCTGAGAAACCCGGTCGATTGTAAGTCGAATCACCGCGTTTTATTAACCCTCGGCGCGCATGCGCAGCGAGGGTTACGGTAGTTGTTTCGTAAGTGTGTCAGTCTGTCCGTCTGTCAATCTGTCATTCTGTCTGTTACCACGTTTTCTGCCACCGCGCGCACGAAATCAGGTAAATAGCGATATGATGCGGGTTCAGTGCTACACTGGGTTGATTTTTAAAAAAGGCGATTTTCGTAAAACTACTGCGTTCTAAAGTTATGGCGTGAAAACCAAGTGAACAAGCCAATATGGTAATTAGCACAGGCTTACCTCGACTGCGTCCGCGCGCTCTGTGTATCTTGAAGGCACAAGAAGTCACAACGAAGGGCATGTATCGACTCCCGCATGCAATCTACTACTGTAGCTAGCCCGTGCCAGACTCTCCGCGAGCTACTAGCGCGATACAACGAGTAAAGAAAAGAAAATCCCAGCCCATCAATTAGTGGTACCGCGCATGCGCAGTTCGCCGAGGGTTTGCACTTTAGTGCTTTTCATTATGTCCGGCGGTGCGCGCCCGCAGTGCGGACCGCGAACGACGGTCGGGCACAGGACTTCAAAGTGCTGCAAATTCACAAGACAAGCACTGCTGAGCAATTTCATCAACTAGAGGAATGCAGCGAGCGCTAGCCGCGAGCAGGTCAATACTTCGCAGGAGGTATGGGACGTGAAGCGGCAACTTTCTATAAACGACTCGCGGACATGATTGCCGGGAAACAGCAGAAACCATATTCAACCGTGATGGCCTGGCTGAGATGCCGACTATCCTTTGCCACCCTGCGCTCAGCCATTATGTGTGTTCGAGGCAGCAGGTCCTCCCGCCACCGCCCAATACGTGTACCGGACATAACCCTCGCAACAGCTGAGGGCCATGTCCCAACCAACGAGTGACTCTGAACCCTACGAGAACTTCTAGACCTATCTACTTTATTCCATTGTTTTTATTTTGTTTTGTTTTTCCTTATTATGTACCATTTCATCTTCTTGTTTGCTTGAAAAGGTCAATACTTCGCGCGCATGACGTTGAACATTACGCGCGGTACGCGCCCTTTTTTTAGGACGTTGAAACTTTTTCCAATTAACAAGGAAAAAGACAAAAGCAAACAACAACGAAAAAAAGAAAAGAAACTCGAAGGATAATAGACATTGGTGCAGTCGAATAATTTACGGACGCGTACGTAGTCTCGTCGTGCCCAGACCCTCACGTGCTCTCGCGTGAAAGAGGTTCTGTAAGTGAGGTCCGATTTCTTGGTTGTGCTGCAGAGGAGGTTTAGGCAGTTACGTAACGCCTCTGCAATTTTTGCCAAGTCAGCAGCTTGTCTTCCATAGAGAATGTATGGCACAAACAAAGCTCTCACTATACGGAAGCAAAACAATATCGGGATGCTTTCTTTAGCTAGGTAGGTCTGCCTTAGGCAAAAGATTCGGAAAAGTCGGCCAACCTCTGTCTGCCACTCACTATACGGCAGTTATAACTAAGCAAAGAATACTGTATAAACCTTATTTAACTCTTTCTATAACTCTCTGCAAGATTTCTAGCGCGTCATCCAACTGTCCTCGGTGGCACTGACACCGAATTCTTTCACCCGCTAATTGGAATTTTTGCGTGATTCACACGCAATTCACGTGAGCGCTTCCACCTCCTTTGGTTGTGCTAAGTCAGCATGTGTATATACAACGTGATTACCTGGTTAGCGCTCCCATTCTGTTGCACTGTGCATCCGCAAAACCGGTCGGCATTGGAGATCGCCTGAAACATGATAGTTTTAAGAGTAGATTTAGGAGGACAAACTGAAACAGTCAACAACTCAACATCAGTTACACTATTACATAAATCAACAGCAACAGAAAAATGCACATACAACATACATCAACACACCTCCACCATGACGATCCCTGTCACGTCTAAAAATCTGATAATCTGGGATCACAAGTTCATTGTCGGAAATATCATTTGACAGCCAAGTTTCAACAATGCAAATCACATCTGGAGATTTTGTTTCAGTTATAGCTCTCAATCCATCAATTTTTGGCAGTAGGCTACGTGCATTGTATACAGTACACAATGTTTATCGACATATCGAAGCCGTGTGGAAAATTGCGCTTCAGAAACCCGGAAAACTGGGGACAGAACTTGTAGGAGACAGAGTCTCGCTTCCAAGACTCCGGATGAGCTAGAAACACGTCTTTCTCCTCGCCGCTGTGCGGGCACGACGTGCAGCGAGAGCACGCAAGAGAGGCACGCCTCAAACAGCGGAGTATATAGCTTTTACGACAAGATTTAATTCTCCAGCCATGTGCATGCTCAACACTGGCTGTATTTCTGCAGTTGGGTCGCTCCCCCTCGCCAAAAAGTCGTCCCGATCGTGCGTCACATTCGCACACACCCTCGCGTCGCTAGCGCTCGCACATTGAAACGGACAGAAGAAACGAGGATAGCTAGTGTGGGCTCGCCCGTTTGAGCGTCCGAATTATTCTTGGCCGATTATTGGCGATTTACTCTATAGCTCTTATTCCTGGCACGCCTGAGCTGTTTAGTGCACATTATCTCATACTGACACTAATTATGATTGATGTGAAACGCCAAGGCTAACCACTATAGAGCTCCAGAACTTTGAAGAAGTTAGGGAGTGCCAGAGTCCTTACAATGATACGGTTTCTCAACACTTTGATAGCATTGCTGTTTTATTGATGCATAATGACAGTCATCCCTATAAAAAAAAAAACACCATGCACTCCAGTGTATGTGAAAACCACATCTCACACTAGCTACTTTATTATTATTTGTAAAGGCCTACATTATTTTCCCTACCTGTATGGATCAAGTGTTGCCCAGAGGGCTGAATTCTATGACCCATCATCTTTTGATGGCCTAGTATTGCTGCCTTTAAAAGAGTATATACACATGCTTGCGGATGATCGGCTGCTTTTGTAAGTAATTGCCTCCTCCGAGGATTTATTGTCAGTTGAATAAGTGCAAGTATAAAAGAAGACTTCCCTACCATCTTCAAACCTTAGCTCACATTAACCCTTCCTTCTATTCTTGGCGGCCAATGAAGCAATACAACTCTAAAAGCCTGTATTTCGGTCCGTGACTTTCATTTACAAAATGTGGGCGTGTGTTGTTGCAATGGCTAAATCTATTAGTGCCAAACCTTTGACTTACCACATAGCCAAAACCTTTTGTATGTGTACGACCAATGTAGTCCTCGATACCATCATTCTAAGATCACTTACTCAGCTACGGTACTGACATTGGCCGACCCTTTGACTGTTCTCCAGACGAGTGATCTACCACAGAGCTACCAGGACAATTGGCTCAAAGTCTACGATAAAGCACCACACAGGGAAAAGTCACACTCCAAATGCTGTGCAATGGGTCGGAAACCCATCAGTAGGAGCAGACTGGGGTAATTTACACCACCAAATTAGATGCCCAACTCCAAATCAAGTAAGATGGGTGAACCACACTGAGCAAGTACATATCAAACAACTATACTCCCGGGACAACGCGACTTCTAACACTGAGCTACCAGGGCAGCTCAGAGGGTCAAGTCGGCTATGGTACAGAAACCTGTCACTCAATAATTCCTTATTCCATAGGTCCCTGACACATTTATCTGACATCGCTAGCCCCATGCCGGGACTTAATAAACCCTTTTCTTGGCTATTGAACTCCTCTTCGAACCTTTATCTCCTCTAATACTATATTATATCCTTTACAATGAGATAACACCATTTGAAGAATACTCTCCCCTCATACAAGAACTCTGTCCTAATGATAACAAAGATGTAAACATTTTACTTTTACACCTCCTCTATGAGGTAAACTTTCCTTAGAAAAGTTTCATATCAACTGACATAGTTACCACAATTATCTCCACAACACAGCAATGTATGTACATAACTAACTCTGTATCTCCCCTAACAGCTTCACAAGAGCATAAAATAAAAGTATTTGACAAAGTCAACTTAACCAAACATAACAGACTCCCAACGCAGCTGCCTGTGTCTTGTTGCCTTCCTATACTCCACACCTATACTCTAGGATCTAGGATCTATTGAAGATTGAGCCTACTACAGATTACACTATGGAACTAACTTTCTTTCTACTACTGTCCCACACACCACTTGTACTGAAATAAACCCCTGACACTCTTAGGGTCATGGTACCCCATTTCCAACTACCGTCAACTTTCACTTTTACTCATATCACACGCAATATTGGTGTATATTATTACTATGCTCTATATCTACCTTGGAGATGGCCAATAACCACAAAGAGAATCCGCAGAGAGCAACCAAGAAGGAAACATGTTCACAGGAGTGAATAGCAGCTTCTGAGGGAAGCTAAGGAAACAGTGAAGGATGTACGACTCAGAAAAGAAGAATTCCCCAAAGTAGATCTGAGAAAACCTTTCGAGCTGTTCTTGCAGGAAATTTTCGCCAGCTTGATCCTGTTACTGGAGATGCATCCTGTGACATGCGAGTACCATTTATTCTTTATGCCATGGATATTCTTGAAATATCAGGTTTTAAACCAGAGAGTCTATTCCCTGGTTTTATTGCTATGTCGGTCCTCGATTCAATATGCTTCCAGCAGATATAGGATCAAAGAAAGCATCATTGCCTGACGAAGGTTCTATGCCGGAACATTATTTTTCTTTATTCTATCCGCTCGTGTTACACGACAGAGAGCAGAGACAGCTTGCGTTTCATTATTGACGATAGACCTGAAAAGATGACATACCCCACTGACAGGTTAACAAATGGAGGTCAGCAGCGGCTCAGTATAGCGTCGATTACATGTACTTACCACATATGAGCCTGTTACCAGGGATAAAGATGATATAATTAAGGAACACCTACGCTTATGAGAGACAATCACATTGTAGTGAAGCCTGAGCTTGAATGCTTGCCATCGTTTTACTGGTTACCGAAATTACATAAGCAGCCTTACGGTAACAGGTTTATAGCTGCGTCTTATAGGTATACTACAAGACTCTTTCAAAACTGCTTACAATGTTGCCTAAATACAATCATTAACCACTTCAGGCAATATTGCAATGGAATTTACTGTAGAACAGGTGTGAATTGCTTCTGGGTGATAGAAAACTCACAGCAGGTGCTTAGTATATTAATTATTTTCTTCAGCGAACATTGTGATAGTTACGATTTTTCTACATTACATACCAGTATTCTGCATGACTCCCTGAAACAAGCCTTGAAATATTTGATTCAGGAAGCTTATAGAGTTAGAGACAACATATTTCTTGTAGTACGTAGCAATGGCAAGGGGGGTGTGGTCAGATGTGCCATCTGCTAGACAGAGCCTGACAGAAGATAAGCTCATTACATATGTGGAATACCTCATAGATAACGTGTATGTTAATGTAGGTAACAAGGTCTATAGGCAGTGTGTGGGCATCCCTGTGGGCACTGATTGTGCTCCATTATTGGCCAATCTGTTTCCTGTTCTTTACGAGTACAGGTACATGAAAAACTTGATAAAGAACGATATATTCATGGCTAGGAGGTTTAACATACAATGAGGTACATAGATGACCTTCTTATACTAAATAACATCCAATTTAATGACGCCATACAGGACATATATCTTCTGAGCTTCAGCTCAAGAAAACTACACTTTCCTACTTAGATATACTTATTAGCTACTATACAACATGGGAAATATTCTACTACGTTGCATGATAAGAGGGATAGTTTTCACTTTGACATCGTAAATTTTCCAAATATGAGTTCTAACATCCCATCTAAGCCAGCTTATGGTGTATATGTTTCCCAACTTGTAGAATATGCAGTGGTTACGAGCAATTTTGTGAGCGACATTACAAACTCACCCAAAAATTAATAAATCAAGGATTTAGATATGCGGAGCTATGTAAAGCGTTTATAGGGTTTGCAAAAAGTCATTTGCATTGCAAATACAACCGCAGTGTACGAAGACATATTGAGGACGGTGTATGTTTGCCAGCCAGTGATGGATTCCTGGGCCGCCATGTCTCAACACATAGAAGATCCTGTGGGATTGGTAGCTAGATGTTTTGTACACAAACAGTTGTCAGACATAAGCTTCACGTTGACTACTGCATAATTTACTATGTACACTACGTGGGGCGGCACTAACAGGAACCATGAATGAGATGGCGTGGCTCCGCGAGGTTAGAGGTCTACGGCTGCGCATACAATTACGTAGTTCCTGTTCTCCTCTCTGAACATTGGATAGCGCGTCTGGGGGGCTAAGGGCGGTTTTAGGTAAACAGGCGGTCTCTGGTTCTAACCTCGGCCACTGCTGCTTATGCTCGCTCTTTCCTGCGCAAAATAACTTATTCATTGTCTGCCCATAGTAATTTTCATTAGCATGACGAAAGTAGCAATAACCTGAAATGTGTTGTTTCCCTTTTATGAGGAAAAGACAAGTTAACTTTCATAAAGAAAAGTGCTGTAGGGTTCGATGAGGAAAAGCTTTGTGAGTTTCATTGGAACCATCCACACCAAGTCAGAAACTCTAGTAAAATGGAGGTGTAACAACGGTGATCTCTGCATACAGTGCGGGAACTCGCATCATCACCCCATCCGTCTATGATCATTTATACAATAGATAATGTTCTGCAACCATTGTCTTCTGCATTACGTGGTGTGTGTGCATGCGCGGAATAATATTATGCAACACTGACTCGTGGAAAAAAAGTTCTGTTAAAACTCAAATAAAATCTATAATATCAGCCTACATGCTCTCCACCCGCGAGAATGCAGCCAATCACCAGTCAGTCAAGTTGGCAAAGGGCACAGGGTCTGGGATGCTTACTAGTGGAAATGTTGAACATTGTTGGCGAGCGGGAGCGACCCAACTTGGGATTTCACCGCGATGTTCGGGTTGCATAACGTGCCGTCAGCGCACAGTTTTCCTTTCGTGAAGCAAGACAGATCTACCTGTCGCCGTTACGTATTGTACATTGGCAGAACGTTGAGCAGGTGAGCAGAACAGTACTTACCTTACGCTTTCAGCTCGTCAGTCGTGATCCAGCAGGCAGCTGGCATGCAGCAGTATGTGCACGAGCAAACCTAGCGTATTTGCAAGTTGCACCTTGGAACCATGAAGATTAGGAAGAGGTATATACAGCCTCGGTCACCGAAGGTTGAAGCGCATGCCGTCGAATGGAGGAGAGTTCTCTAGCTGGCTAGATGGATCGGCGCATATCGCGTGTGTGAAAGTATGTAAAAAGTTTGAAATAGTTTCGGATAAAAAGAAACGCGCACAAAGCCGCGCATGTGCACTTACACGACGTACCGCGTACGATCGAACGAACGACTCGGCTGGCTCGCTACCGCTCGCCAATTAGTAGCTCGCGGAGAGTCTGACACGGCTAGCTACAGAAGTAGATAGCACGCGGGAGTCGATACACGCTCTTCGTTGTGACTTCTTGTGCCTCCAAGATGCACAGAGGACAGTGCAAGCGGACCCCGTCGAGGTAAGCATGGGTGTGCTAATTAGCATATTGGCTTGTTCACTTGGTTTTCACGCCATAACTAGTAACGAAAACGTGGTAACAGACAGACAGACAGACTAACTGACACACTTACGAACCAAGTACTGTAACCCTCGCTCCGCATGCGCGCCGAGGGTTAACGAGTTGTATTTCGGAGGTCCGGATAAACATAGTCAGTATAATAAACTTAGGCTGTGGCAAATTGAGAGGTTTTCAGCGTTTCCTTCGAGAAAAAGAGATAGAGGAAGGACGACGAATATGCACAGGGACTCCCGGAGTTCCAGGAAGAGAGTTGCGGAGTGGCTCCGCAGGGCCAGTGCGCCCGGGCGCTCAGGGTCGCCCGACGAGTCTGAACAGGACGCCCCCGCAGGAAACGCCACGCCGCAGGGTCACGCAGCCACCGACTGGGGCTGACTGTCCTGACGAGCGAGCCGGCACTCACCCACTGCGGGTCGATCCTGCGTGATACCTCTTCTCGCCATGGCGACGAGTCATCCTCAGGCCACTCCCCCACGGGGGAATCGGACGGGAGTACGTCCGGAGAGCAGTCGAGGTAATCACCCGGCTGACGCGAAGGCCCAGGTCACATGAAGATCCCCCTCCCTACAATAGGGATTCAGGCCCCACTGCACAGAGGATTCCTGTGGCAACCCTGCAGACACATAAGGGGAAGTCCAGGAGATCAAGACTCCTTTCTGGAGAGGCCTGGATTGGACGAAGGATCGTCCAGAGCTCAGTCGAGGTAATAACCTGGCTGCTGCTAAGGGCCATAAAACACGAAGATACCTTCCCTATTAGGGACTCAGAGCCCTCCGTGGAGAGCACAACCCGGAGCAAGGGGAAATCAAGGAGGTCAGGACCCCCCTCTAAGGACCGGAGGAGGCCCAACTGTAAGTCCAGCTCTCATAAGAGCCAGAGCAGTGACAGTTCCCAGTGGTCGTCTGACCTATCGTACTTTGACCCTGGGTCATTGGTCAAAAATAAGGAGGGCACATTCAAGCCCTTCAAGTCAATGGTACGATACCTGCGGAAGCATGTACCGTGCCTAAAGTAGACAGGTTCCTCTCAAACTACCTCGGCCGACGCTTTCCTAAGAGCCAGGAGGCCAAACTCAATAAGATCCAGCTTGCGGTCTTAGCCATAGCACGCCCAATGCTGTCTGCCTGGCAGGGACAGGCAGACATTGATTGAGAGTTGGCTTGGTGAGAAGCCAGAGATGTATGTCCCAGCTGCAGAGGTGCTCAGCCTTTGCCAGAGAACCCTCTGTTTAGTGGGCAATGCATCGGAGCGTATCTCGCGAGAGCGGCGCTCCAAGATCCTGGGGAGCAATTGACCCAGCGTGGGATAAGTATGGATCTGATTGTTACCCCAAAGCCTGGAAGACCCTATTTGGTGAGGACCTTAAGTCAGCGTTAGTGGATAAGGTGGAGAAGGACACTGCTCTCTCAATGGCGGTTGCAATGACTAGGAAGGGAAAGAATCCCACACGTACTAGCTCCACCTACTTCAGGAGGGACCGGCAACATACCTCACAGTTTTTTCCAAGGGGCCCTCCTGCTGCGTATGGGAGCAGGCAGGACAGAAACCAATACCATACAACCAGCGGCCATGTGTTCGGCAGGGGAGGGGTCCCATCCTCGGGGAGGAGGCAACCATCCTCCCAACCCCAGGGGTTCGGCCAAAAGCCTCAATTCCACGAGCTACGCCTGCCAACGGGTCCATCTCAAACCTCGAAACCCCAACAGGGGAGATAATGGCCCTGATCAAAACCCTTCCCAATCCCCACTCATACCAGGAGTGCAGGACCCGGAGGCCAAAGGAGCGATATCCAGGGTGCCGGAGGATGGCACAGGGTTTGTCAGCCCAATGTTCTTGGTCCCCAAGTCAGACGGGTGGTAAACCTCAAGGCCCTCAACAGATACGTTGTTGCACACCACTTCAAGATGGAATCAATTCGGACAGTGAAGTGCCTCATCAAACAGGGGGACTGGCTACTAAAGCTAGATCTGAAGGACGCCTACCTGTCGGTCCCAATCCATCAAGACCACAGGAGGTACCTCCGCTTCCATTGGCAGGGTCAGACATGGGAGTTCAGAATCTTGCCATTCGGCTTGAACAGTGCGCCCTGGACGTTCACGAAGCTCACGAAGCCAATTGTCTCAATGTTACGTCGACTAGGGATACGAATGATCATCTATTTAGACGATGTGCTCCTGATGGCAGACAGTGCTCAGGAATCCAGAACACACTTGAGGGCGGCACTCGAGATCCTAGTTGCACTGGGATTCGTTATCAACACAAAGAAGAGTGTATTTCAACCAACCCAGAGGCTGGACTTCCTGGGGTTTGTCAATGACGCCCAGCAGATGGTAATATCACTTCCTCGTCAGATACTCCACTCCCTGCGGTCACTAGCAAGGAGTATCCTAGCCCAGAGAAGGGTGACGATTCGTCAGCTTGCACAAATGCTAGGAATGATGACAGCTGCACACCCAGCAATCATGCCTGCTTCCCTGCACTACCGCCACCTGGAGAGGGCCAAAATTCAAGCGCATGGAAGGATCCCACATATGCCTCAGTGGTCTGTATCTCAGCCGAGGTGGAGTCGGACTTGCAATGGTGGATCGAGTATTCACAGGCCCACAATGGCAGACCACTCCAGATTCTGGAATTGGATCTGATGATCGATACTGACGCGTCCCTCCTGGGGTGGGGAGCCAGCTGCTCTGGGAAGAGTGCGAGTGGCCCATGGACGCAGGTAGAGCAAACCCACCATATCAATTACCTGGAGCTCAAGGCGGCCTTCCTGGCACTGAGGACATTCTTGCCATGCCAGGGGCCTTTGACAGTACTCCTCAGAATGGACAATGTCACGGCTATTGCCTTTCTGAACCGCATGGGAGGCACCCACTCTCTACCCCTCTCGGCACTGGCAGTGGAGATATGGGAGTGGTGCATACAAAGGAAATTCACTATCCATGCGGAACATCTCCCAGGAGTGGAGAACATAAGGGCAGACTGGCTCTCGCGCCACCTGACGGACTCGAGCGACTGGAGACTGAAAAGGGATGTGTTTCTGGAGCTGGAGAACCAGCTCGGCCACTTTTCCATCGACCTATTTGCCTGGAAACCCGACCCAGGAGCGGTGGCAGTGGATGCCCTCTCAATTACATGGGTCCCCCACCACTGATACATGTTCCCACCGTTTGCTCTCATATCTCGATGTCTGGAGAAGCTCCTGGCGGAGAGGGCCTCGGCAGTTGTGATTGCCCCAGTGTGGCCGAACCAGACTTGGTTCCCCAAGTTGTTGGAGTGCCTTGTCGGCCTGCCGATACTACTCCCTCCTCTAGTGGACATTGTCACCAACCCACAGGGTCAGATCCATCCCCTGGCAGCTCAGGGCAGGTTCCCTCTGGCCGCATGGCCTGTGTCAGAAGATCATATGAGGCTGTCGGACTTTCGCAGGGAGTTATCTCAGTGCTCAGGAAGTCATGGAGGGGGTCGACTGAATCAACGTACTCAGCTGCCTGGCGACAGTGGGATCGCTGGTGTATCGAAAGGGCAGTTGATCCACTTTCTGCTTCTTTAAGTGGCATCCTTGAATACCTCTATGAGCAGTTCCAGGATGGGAAGCCGTACCGCACGATTAATACTATCCGTTCGGCTATATCAATCACTCACACAGAGCTTGATGGGTGCAGGGTTGGTCAGCATCCCCTTGTGTGCCGTTTCCTCAAAAGAATTTTTAACTCCCGGCCTCCGATGCCCAGGTACACCTTCACCTGGGATGTTGACGTTGTCCTGTCTTTTCTGGAGACTCAACCAGACAATGAGGCCCTGTCCTTCCAGTTCTTGACACATAAGCTGGCAATGCTGTTGGCCTTAGCCAATGCTGACAGATGCTCTGATTTCGTGGCCTTGGATCTCTCCTTCAGGTTGTTCCAGGACGGAGCAGTGAAGTTTACAATTCCAGGCCCGACAAAGACGAGGAGGGATGGTTTACTCAGAATTTCCTGAGAAGCCAAAACTATGCCCTGTCAGAGCCTTAAAGTGTTATGAGAGGAGGTCGAAGGATTTCAGACGAGGTGAAGGGAGGAGAAGCCCCCATCTTTATTGCTACTCGTCGTCCACATAGGCCTGTGAAGCCCTGTACAATTGGTAACTGGCTCAAAACAGTAATGGCCCAGGCGGGTATCGACACACAACAGTTTACTGCTCATTCAACTAGAGGGGCCTCGACCTCAAAGGTCAAGTCGTCTGGGGTGTCTACCTCAGATATCCTGAGGACAGCCAACTGGTCATCCAGTTCTACATTTACCCGGTTCTACCATAGACCGGTGCAGATGGGCCAGTTCGGGCGCCGGGTCCTGACTCTCAGACCGGCATCATTAGCTGGTGAGCTTTGAACGATACCATGTACTAATATAAACTGACTATGTTGTCGGAATGTATCCGGACCTCCGAAATACAATTTCAGATTCCTCTAGGATTCGAAGAATCCGATGAGGAGGATTAATTGTATGAGGAGGGAAGGATACATGAATACAACATAGTCAGTTTCCCACCCATGACCCAATTCCCTTCTCACTTTATAGAGGAAGTATAAAGACCACAAAAGGAGGTATGGAGGAGGGAAATACCCTGATGGAGTCATCTCATTCTCATTTATCATATCTCATATGTCTTGTAGCAGTTGGTATCAAGTGGGTTTGGAACAGAGCTGTTTGCTTTGTGGACATAGTCATTTATACAACAGTGATTCATATGGTGTGGATAAGGTGTTGTGTAGTGAGGCGGTTACTTGCAGTACAAAGGCCGGAGGATCACATGAGGTGCTCTCTTATTCTCTAAAGTGTACTTTGAACTCTGCTGGATGAGTAGGAGAAATTGGGCAATACCATGTAGTAATATAAACTGACTATGTTGTCTTCATGTATCCTTCCCTCCTCATACAATTAATCCCCCTCATCGGATTCTTCGAATCCTTGAGGAAGCTGAAATTATGTACGCAGAGGAGGTTGCGCACAATCAACATTCCTAAGCTGTCGGTTATAATGTAATCAAGTATCGTAGCTGCGAAAGGAAGTGGCTCTGGCTGGTGTTTAGGCGGGCTAAGACCTTGCTATCTCTCGATTGTTTATATGTCCAAGTGTAGCCTTGCAAACGCCAGTGTGCCGTTCTGCAGAAAGTGCTGACTCAGCGGGTTGACTGGGTTGCGCGGGCGAACAACGTCTCTAAGGCGCACGTGATGTAAGCGATGACGCGTGCACAACCTATTTACGTGCGAGGGACACACCGGATTTCAGAGAACCCTCGTTCAGTTCGCCCTTCCGTCGTGATTTCTGCATTAAAATACGACTTGTCCAACAGGATACCTGTGTCTGCGTTGGAGATTCTCCCTATCCCCAAGACACTTTGTTCACACGCAGAGAATAGTTTGGGAAAACCAGAGTGGATTGTCTTCAAAGACTGAATAGTCTAGGTGAGACTAATATTGCGCGATTGATTTTTTCACTGGCAGTTACGCGTAGGCTTGGGCTACATGACGAATTCGAACAGTATTTTTACCAGTACCTATACCTAGGTTTTCGTAGTCATGCATTAGCTATTCTTTTTTAAATGCTGGCTAGCATAGCTAGATTTGATAATGCTAGAGCTATATTGCTATGCAGCAAGTCTGCGAGTTCAAAAAAAGTTTTGAGAAACGACTAGGCAGTCATTGCATGAAGCGGCTAATACCTGTCCTCACAGAGAGCCCAATGGCAACGCTGCATCGTAGCATGTTATTATTAGCGAGCAGAGCGAGTCGTTTGTTCACCCGATCATTGTTGTGACCAGCACTGTCGCACACCACCAACGACCCTGCACCACGATTGAGGCAGCGTCTTTCTCCTCGCCACTGTGCGGGCACGGCGTGCAGGGAGAGCACGCAAGAGAGGCGCGCCTCCAACAGCGGAGGACAGCTTTTGCGACAAGCTTTAATTCAACATGTGCATGCTCAACACTGGCTGCATTTCTGCGGTTGGGTCGCTGGCACACTGAAACGGACCGAAGAAACGACGGGGTGCCGTTTGTTCCAAAACTCATTCTTCAAAAATGCATAGGTGATATGTCCACTATATATAAATTTGCTGCAATATTTAGGATATGTACGACGACATTAATAAATCGACCATGACATTTATAAATCGACGAAGTGACAAGGGAATGAAGCTGCATAGCCAAGGGCGGGTGTGGCGTGCACATGCGTCAAACTCCTAAAACGGACTCCGGCCTATCGCTTTCTTATGGAATTATGCACCCAAGTGTCCTTTGCCACGCCTCCCGTGTCAATTATATTCAGTGGAGTCATAAATGTCACGGTCGATTTATAAATGTCTTCATCGATTTATAAATGTCATGGTCGATTTATAAATTTCATGGTCGATTTATAAATGTCGTCGACGTCATAACTTTTATAGTTCCATAATGTAGCTACACTACTTCATTGACATATCCTAAATATTGCAGCAAATTTATATATAGTGGACATATTACCTATGCATTTTTGGAGAATGAGTTTTGGAACAAACAGCGCCCCGTAGAAACGAGTATAGTGTGGGCTCGCCCATTTGAGTGTCCGAATTCTTGGCCGATTATTGGTCATTTGTTCTACAGCTCTTATTCCTGGCAAGCCTGAGCTGTTCAGTGCACATATCTACATACTGACACTAATTATTGATTGATGAAAAAACGTCAAGGCTAAACACCATAGAGCTCCAGAACTTTAAAGAAGTTAGGGAGTGCCAGAGTCCTTACCATGATACGGTTTCCCAACACTTTCATTGCAGTGCTGTTTTATTGAATGATGAATAAGGCTATAACAATGGAACACCATGGCACTCCAGTGTATGTGAAAACCACATTTCACACTAGATACTTTAAAGGCCGACATTATTCTCTCTACTTGTATGGATCAAGTGTTGCGGATGGCTCAATTCTATATATGAACCCTCATAATTGATGGCCTAGTGTTGCTGCCTTTAAAAGAGTACACATGCTTGCGGATGATCGGCTGCTTTTGTAAATAATTGACTCCTCCGAGGATTTAGTGTCAGTTGAATAAGTGCAAGAATCAAAGAAGACTTCCCCACTGTCTTAAAACCTTGGCTCACATTAATCCTTCCTTCTATTGTTAGCGGCCAATGCAGCAATATAACTATAAGTTCCATAAGCCTATATTTCGGTCCGTGACTTTCATTCACAAAAAGGGTGTGTGTTGTTACAATGGCTAAATCTATTAGTGCCAAATCTTGACTTACCACATAGCTACAACTTTCTGTATGTGTACGACCAATGTAGTCCTCGATACTACCATTCTAAGATCACTTACTCAGCGACATTGGCCGACCCTTTGACTGTTCTCCAGACGAGTGATCTACCACAGAGCTACCAGGACAATTGGCTCAAAGTCTACGATAAAGCACCACACAGGGAAAAGTCACACTCCAAATGCTGTGCAATGGGTCGGAAACCCATCAGTAGGAGCAGACTGGGGTAATTTACACCACCAAATTAGATGCCCAACTCCAAATCAAGTAAGATGGGTGAACCACACTGAGCAAGTACATATCAAACAACTATAGTCCCGGGACAACACGACTTCTAACACTGAGCTACCAGGGCAGCTCACACGGCTAGCGAGGGTCAAGTCGGCTATGGTACAGAAACCTGTCACTCAATAACTCCTTATTCCATAGGTCCCTGACACATTTATCTGACATCGCTAGCCCCGTGCCGGGACTTAATAAACCCTTTTCTTGGCTATTGAACTCCTCTTCGAACCTTTATCTCCTCTAATACTATATATCCTTTACAATGAGATAACACCATTTGAAGAATACTCTCCCCTCATACAAGAACTCTGTCCTAATGATAACAAAGATGTAAACATTTTACTTTTACACCCTCTATGAGGTAAACTTTTCTTAGAAAAGTTTCATATCAACTGATATAGTTACCACAATAATATCTCCACAACACAGCAATGTATGTACATTACTAACTCTGTATCTACCCTAACTGCTTCACAAGAGCATAAAATAATAGTGCTTGACAAAGCCAACTTAACCAAACATAACAGACTCCCAACGCAGCTGCCTGTGTCTTGTTGCCTTCCTATACTCCACACCTATACTCTAGGATCTAGGATCTATTGAAGATTGAGCCTACTACAGATTACACTATGGAACTAACTTTCTTTCTACTACTGTCCCACACACCACTTGTACTGAAATAAACCCTGACACTCTTAGGTCATGGTACCCCATTTCCAACTACCGTCAACTTTCACTTTTACTCATATCACACGCAATATTGGTGTATATTATTACCATGCTCTATATCTACCTTGGAGATGGCCAATAACCACAAAGAAGAATCCGCAGAGAGACAACCAAGAAAGGAAACATGTTCACAGGAGTGAATAGCAGCTCTGAGGGAAGCTAAGGAAACAGTGAAGGATGTACGACTCAGAAAAGAAGGAATCCCCAAAGTAGATTCTGAGAAAACCTTTCGAGCTGTTCTTGCAGGAAATTTTCGCCAGCTTGATCCTGTTACTGGAGATGCATCCTGTGACATGCGAGTACCATTTATTCTTGATGCCATGGATATTCTTGAAATATCAGGTTTTAAACCAGAGAGTCTATTCCCTGGTTTTATTGCTATGTACGGTCCTCGATTCAATATGCTTCCAGCAGATATAGGATCAAAGAAAGCATCATTGCCTGAAGAAGGTTCTATGCCGGAACATTATTTTTCTTTATTCTATCCGCTCAGTGTTACACGACAGAGAGCAGAAGACAGCTTGCGTTTCATTATTGACGATAGACCTGAAAAGATGACATACCCCACTGACAAGGTTAACAAATGGAGGTCAGCAGCGGCTCAGTATAGCGTCGATTACATGTACTACCACATATGAGCCTGTTACCAGGGATAAAGATGATATAATTAAGGAACACCTACGCTTTATGAGAGACAATCACATTGTAGTGAAGCCTGAGCTTGAATGCTTGCCATCGTTTTACTGGTTACCGAAATTACATAAGCAGCCTTACGGTAACAGGTTTATAGCTGCGTCTTATAGGTATACTACAAAGACTCTTTCAAAACTGCTTACAAGTTGCCTAAATACAATCATTAACCACTTCAGGCAATATTGCAATGGAATTTACTGTAGAACAGGTGTGAATTGCTTCTGGGTGATAGAAAACTCACAGCAGGTGCTTAGTATATTAATTATTTTTCTTCAGCGAAACATTGTGATAGTTACGATTTTTCTACATTACATACCAGTATTCTGCATGACTCCCTGAAACAAGCCTTGAAATATTTGATTCAGGAAGCTTATAGAGTTAGAGACAACATATTTCTTGTAGTACGTAGCAATGGCAAGGGGGTGTGGTCAGATGTGCCATCTGCTAGACAGAGCCTGACAGAAGATAAGCTCATTACATATGTGGAATACCTCATAGATAACGTGTATGTTAATGTAGGTAACAAGGTCTATAGGCAGTGTGTGGGCATCCCTGTGGGCACTGATTGTGCTCCATTATTGGCCAATCTGTTCCTGTTCTTTTACGAGTACAGGTACATGAAAAACTTGATAAAGAACGATATATTCATGGCTAGGAGGTTTAACAATACAATGAGGTACATAGATGACCTTCTTATACTAAATAACATCCAATTTAATGACGCCATACAGGACATATATCTTCTGAGCTTCAGCTCAAGAAAACTACACTTTCCTACTTAGATATACTTATTAGCTACTATACAACATGGGAAATATTCTACTACGTTGCATGATAAGAGGGATAGTTTTCACTTTGACATCGTAAATTTTCCAAATATGAGTTCTAACATCCCATCTAAGCCAGCTTATGGTGTATATGTTTCCCAACTTGTAGAATATGCAGTGGTTACGAGCAATTTTGTGAGCGACATTACAAACTCACCCAAAAATTAATAAATCAAGGATTTAGATATGCGGAGCTATGTAAAGCGTTTATAGGGTTTGCAAAAAGTCATTTGCATTGCAAATACAACCGCAGTGTACGAAGACATATTGAGGACGGTGTATGTTTGCCAGCCAGTGATGGATTCCTGGGCCGCCATGTCTCAACACATAGAAGATCCTGTGGGATTGGTAGCTAGATGTTTTGTACACAAACAGTTGTCAGACATAAGCTTCACGTTGACT
>CASHTH010001752.1:0-35822 GCA_030341885.1 Geodia barretti
CTATACTATTATTATTATCTATACTAGAAAAAGGTTGTATGGGAGCTCAACAGCCATCACTATCAAGCGCTAAAGAAGACCAGTGCTCATCTTTTTAAAGTATCAATGAGGAATACACACAAATGCAAAATATCTAAGCATGAAAATTGGAGGGAACAGAACAAAAAGTAAAATATGGACACTGACATGGACAATAGCTTACTGAAACCACAAAAATGAGACCGAGAATACAATGTACACTACACAGGTGCCGTTAACCACTTGTTAACCTTCACACAGTGACGTGTGTACTGTCCTCCAATGATCTACGTAAGTTCAAGTCACCAAATTCATGGCACATGTCACATCAACTATCTAGATGCGTGCCAAATTGTGATTTGTTCAGTCAAGTCATGGGAAGGTCAACAAACAATAGGCCCTAGTAGGCTACATAGGGGAAGCCTAGGAGATGACATTGGCGAAATAGGTATATTTCCTGTTGTGTGAGGGGCCAATGCGGTTCCCTGGTTCTTTGCATTGGTAGTTGTGATGGTGCTATACGCCACAAGAGAGTTTTGGCAGCTGTGTAAGTCACTATTGTGAGGCCAGCCAATCCCACAAGTTTGTAAATTTTTTTACGTATTATAATTATGAATTATGAGGAATAGGGAGAACAAAAAGGAGTAGAGAAAAAACAGTAAATAGAGAAAAAAATGGAATGCAATACAAAACAGACAAAAACACAAGACAAAACAAAGCAGAGCAGTTGGGAAGGGCTTGGAGGTTTGGGAGCATCGTATCCATCTTCACCACCACCACCAGTAGTAGTGCCTCCTCCAGGTGTCATCGCTTCGTACCCCCCTCCCCCTCCTTCTCCTCCTCCACCTTTCTGTGTTCCTGGTGTAGTCATGGTTTCATACGACTCTCCTCCGTTTGTATGCCTGTGCGTCGCAGCTCCTCTCTCCTGCACGCCTCTGATCAGTGCAACATTGGGTGGAAGGGAAGGAAGCCACAACAACAAGACGGCTATGAACTATGCACACATGTATCTACAGAAAGGAAGTGAGCTTTGATTAAATTCCAAAGCCAGCCCAGTTAGTCAGCAGAAATTGTGAAATTGTGGATTTAGCACAGGAAATCACAAAATACACAGAGTAGGAGTATTAGTTCCTCTATAGAAGTCATTGGCACCTACAGTTACAGCCCTTACATGGGAATATAGGCTTAAATAACCCTTCATGAGTGTACATGTAGCTCCCCACTTCATTCTCTCTTTGACTAACAACTTCAAGCACCCCTAAAACAGTCCTTTGAACCATCTTGTTCTCACTCTCTATATCTAAAATTACTCGATATCTGTGCCAGCACTTATGCACTTCTAAAACGCAAGTGGTGTAAGTGACAACAGCTTTGGAAGACTGAAAGCAAACAGGCATACACAAAATCAAAGAGGACAAAGTATGAAGCAAGATTTATACAAGTAAATAAAATATTCTGCGAATTATAAAAGTGTGGAATATAGGGATGCCATAAAAAGCAAGGAGACAAGACAGGGATGACCTGGACATGTGATGCAGTAGTACAATGGGATGGTTGTTACATCTTCAAACTGACATTTCTGCTCATGTAAATTTTACACCACACAAGCCCTATATTGTCGCCACTCTTACTCATGACATGAGTTTTGAATAGAGTAGTGTGAAGACTGGCAAACGAATTCTGTATGTAGGGAAAGCAGCATTGTAGTTGAGCGAACATTGAAGTAAACACAGTCACGATTCAAAACTGAGGACCTGTCAGAGAGGGCATTTGCTACCAGTCTTACGTGCATGGAAACGAGTCATAGCTGCACATCATACGATAGATATCACTCGTGCTTTGCGACAAAATAGGGCTTGTGTGGAGTAAAATTTACATGAGCAAGAAATGTCAGTTTGAAGTTGCTGAAATTTGGCAGTGTTCATTAACATAAAGAAGAAAAGAAAGGTGTTAGTACAGCCACCTGTGGTGGCCAATCCAACTGTACACCTGAGCAACTATGAGGTTGAAGGTAAGACTGGGAATTTGAGAGTATCTCGACTAACCAAACGATTCCAGGAACCGAAAGGATAGTCAGCAACAAAGAAGTGGTAACAAAGCAAAGAGCCATGAGTATCAGTCACTTACACCTCCAACATACTGCAATATGGTTAGCAGCACTGCAGCTCCTTTAGCAATGCTGACGGTAGGAGGTGATGGCCATTATGAAATGGTAAGTGTTGTTGTGTACAAACAGAGCCTTAGACACTATAAATATTATTGCAGAGTTGGGATGCTCTTGAAACAGTTGTTGACTAGTTGTTGACTACTATGTCCCAACTACAGTGAGTTATTAGTAGGAACTATCAGATGACATCTCTCTCTCTCTCCCTCAGATACAGCGCAGAAACTATGAATTAGAAGAAGATGGTTCATGTCCTTACATTGTGGGCTACAACGTGTACCTGAAAGTATAACCGGCCACTGTGTTTGTCTTTCAGGTTGCTGTTGAGGAAGAGTTGTTTGTGGAGCAGAAAAACCTTCTGGTCACCAGGCTTCACACTTGCCAGCATCTACAACCAGTTATCTATAACCACAAGTTAACACCTGCACTCAGTTATTTACATCTTAACTGTGGCTGATATAGTTATACCTCAAATAGTTCCCTGTTCTTAATTTAGTTATTTGGGGAATTAGTGGCCTGGGTGGACATCGGAAGGCCGTGAACCAAGCCTTCGTCAGACTCATTTATAGCCGGTGGCCTCTTCCGAGTAGCTAGCCCCGTGGGCTCCTGGTTCTACCACTATAGAGAGCCGTGCCCTCTTCTGGCATCGAGCGGGAGCCGATGTCTTCCCCCAAGTTCCCCCAAATTAAGGTGTTACTCATTAGCCTACCTCCTGGTGGTCAGGACTGGGCCTGTGCTGCCAGTGCAGGAGCCACCCTCATTAGTGCCTTCCGCGGGGAGCGGATGTACCGCGGGTAGGCTGCGCTCTTCCAGCGGCCCGCGGCCTGGATGAGCCAGCTAGGGAGACCCAAGGCCGCCGCATCCGTGGCTGCGCCGATACGTAGGCTGTGGGTGCCGTACCGCTTTGCCTCTTGCATTGACAGGCCCGTGGCCCGAAGGAGTCTCCGGATCACATTGGTGAGGCGTGATCTGGTGAGGAACTTTCCTGAGCTGAGAGTGAAGAGGGGTCTGGGAGGGTCGGTGGTGGGCATGGGCCAAGAACCGCCTCATAGCTTTGACTGGGCAGGTGAGTCTGTTGCTGCCACTGGTAGAGTGCAGGTGGCTCTAAATCGGTCTGACTTGGAGGCTTTGATGGTTACAGAGAGGTAACCTCTTTGCAGGTGTAGGTCTCGCCTGAGTAGGTGTCTGGTGGGAGAGTATTGAGTAGAAGTAGGTGATGTAAACTCTGACACCCGCAGGAAGGCGTGGAACCCCAGGGAAAGGGCCGCCCTTACAGCTATCTTATCAACTGAAGGTAGGTGTAAATGTCCCAGGTGTTGTTGTAGCTCAGCCAGCTTGGCTGCTGACAGTGGTAGTCTCACTCTGCCCTTGGTTCCCTGGTGCCGTTTTATACCTTTGCAAAGGTACGCCAGAAGGGGCCTCTGCACAAGAGGATCTGTGTGACCCAATTGTAGGTGGTGGTGCCTGATGGCTGCCAGGTACACTAGGATGGTAGCGTGTGAGAGGGTCTTGTATGCGTGTGTGCAGAAGTATCGGAGTGTGAGCTCTGAAGCCGGCCATGGGGAGAGATCATAGAGCCTGCAAAACTGCTGGTAATGGTGGACACCCGCCTGGTACGTCCGCCTGGTTGAGGGAGCGATACCCAGTGTCTGGAGGTGTTCCAGTTTCCGAGTTAGCAGTCTATCTTGAAGGCATGGGTGGGGGTGGGGTCTGCGTCTGCATCTGGGGCCAGGCGTCGAAACCTGTGGAACTGGGACCGAGAGAGAGAGTCAGCAATACCGTTGTCAACACCCTGAATGTGCTGCAAGAGAATGGTGAAATTATGTGTGGCAGCTTTCAGAAAAAGCGTTCTGACCAGTGCCATGAGATCGCTGTTCTTGGAGGTGCCCGCCTGCCATATGTGGACAACTGCCTGGTTGTCGCAGTGGACGAGGAGCCGTTTCCTTGCCCATTGTTCACCCCAGGTGTGGGCTGCTGCGACGACTGTGTATAGCTCTCTCCACTGAATGTCTTGGCTGTGCTGCTTGGTTGACCAAGTCCCTTGCAGCCAATGGCCTGCCCAGTAAGCTCCAAAGCCATGGTCGCTGGCGTCAGTGAAGAGTTGGAATGCTGGAGATGGGGTCCAGATAGGATCGAGGAAGAAAGCCTTACCGTTCCAGTTTGAAGCAAATGTAAGCCACCAACGAATGTCAGCTTGGCTAGCCCGAGAGAGGCGGAGGTGGTGGTGGAGACACCGAGCACGAGTACTGGCATCGATGAGTCTACGTGTGAAGAGCCTACCCGCTGGAATTACTTTCGCTGCAAAGGCTAGCTTGCCGATCAGTGAGAGCAGGTTCCGCTTTGTGCATTTCTCCATAGTGGAAAAAGTGTGCAGCTCGTGCATTAAGGCTCTGAGTTTGTCTTGGGGGAGGCTGATTGTTTGTGTGATGGTGTCTACCTCAACGCCCAGAAAGGTGATTCTTGTCGTAGGTGGTGTCCGTTTTTCGTCCTTGGTGGCCACCCCAAGTAGGCTACACAAGGACTCAATCCCAGTGAAGGTGGTAGAGCAAGTGGTGGTTTCTGCTGGTCCAGCTATTAGGAAGTCATCTAAGTAATGTATTATGTTAGGATTGTGCAATTGGTGTCTGAAAATGTATTCTAGTGCAGTGGCGAAGGTGTCAAAAAGGAAGGGGGAGGAGCGGAGCCCGAATGGGAGGCATTTGTCGTAGTAAAATTGATCTCTCCACTGGAGGCCTAATAGGTGCCAGTCAGCTTGCCTAACTGGGCATTGTCGAAACGCTCGCTTAAGGTCAATCTTAGCCAAAAGAGTGCCGCGACCAAGCTGTTGAGAAATTCGAACTGCATCGTCAATTGTAGTGTAGCTCAGAGTAACTGCCTCCGGGTCGATGAAGTCATTGATGCTAAGGCCATCAGGGGCCGAGAGGTGCGTAATCACACGCCAAGTCCCGTCCTGTTTGGGTACCACGCCGAGTCCAGCGCAGTGGAAAGGAGAGAAGGGGGGACGTGGAAAGGGGCCCGCCATCCGTCCAGCACTACACTCCTTGTGGAGGTAGTCATCGATCGCCTTGGGGTGAACCCGGGCTGATGACAGGTTTGGTGCTCGCACGTCTAGGTGTGGCCCCTGATAGCCTATGTCAAAGCCGTGAGTGATGTGAGAAAGGAGAGTATCTACGTACTGCCTGTTTGGGTGATGGTGCAGGTATCGCGCAAGAAGGAGCGGTCGTACGGAAGTGGAGGCTGGGTCACTGGGGGCGGTGCTCGGGGCAGGCCCTCCGTGAGTGTTGGCCACCACAGTAAGTGCACGTGTGGAGGTAGGGGCAGCGGCTGCCACGAAAACAACGACCCTTATCATTGAAGATGTAGCATGGCTGCTGCTGCTGGTCCCCAGTGCCGTTGGTGGGTGGTCGGGCAGGCACGTCTGGTTTAGGACCGGTTGAAGAGGGGATGGAACGTCGTCGCTGAGGGCAAGCGACATACAGGTGGGTTAGGCTCCCACAAGCGAAACAGGCCATGGGGGTGGGTGTGGGGAGAGTGGATCTTAGGCCGTCCGCAGAGAAGCACGATGCCCACAGTTCCGTGTCTACGGCTTCGAAGTGCCAGCTCTCGTTCGCCGCTAGCTTGAGTCGGAACTCAGTGTCGTACCGCAGCCATGCCGCAGGCTGAAAAGATCTGCTCTTCAGAGTAATGAAGTGCTGGTACGAAAAGAGGCGGGGGGCTAGGTGCGGGTAGAAAGAAGTAAGTACAGCAGCGAGTACGCTCCAGGCTTCGGTCCAGCTCTGCAGGTCAGTGACTGCAGCCGGCGAGCGAGCCGGGTCTGCCGACTCGTGGGTAGAACGTCTGCGCGTGTGACCACGGGTCTGCGCGCTGGTCTTCGTGAGGTTGGCGTGCAATAGTGAATGTAGCTCTACAAACTCACCACGTCTGATCCTGCGTTTTAGCCTCCGTGGGATGGGTGGTAGGTTCCCTCCCTGAGGGCGGTCAGAGCGATGGCGGTGGCAGCGGGGATCACGGCCGCTGCGCCTCTTGCTGCTGGAAGTACGACCGCTCCGCGAGCGGGACCGCGAAACCGATATCGCCGCGCGATGTCGGCCTTGCCGTCCGCGACGGTTATGCCGGCGGTGACGGTGGCTGCGCCGTCTATGCGGGCTTTCGCTCCTTGAGCTAGAACGGCTGGAGTGGCTGCTAGCGGATGACGGGGCAGAGCCGTCGGATGAGGTGGTATCTGACCGTCGCCGAACCGGGGGAGGTGGAGAGCGGGACAGTCTCCGTGAGCTGTGGTGTGAGGGCCGGCCGTCGCGCTCGCGCGACCGTCGTTTAGAGCGATGTCCTTGCCGGCGGCTGCGGTGTGAGCGGTTGGGTTCGTTCTCGCTTGCAGGGAATGGGGAGCTCGAAGAACGGTGGTGGCCCGAGGCCATCGCAGACTCTTGATCCGAGGCCGTCGCAGACTCTTGGCCAGAGGTTGTCGCAGAGTCCCGGCCCGAGGCCGTCTCCAACGCTGACGCCGTCGCCAGCGACTGCAGGTGGACGTGGAGGCGTTTCGCAAGCGTCTGTTTCGTGCCCGTGGCCGATAGAGATGCTGCCTGCAACCGTTCCTTGATCTCTGCAATCGGGAGCTTTCCTATCCGCCAGAGAGCGGGTGGACGCCTCGAAGCCATTGTAGCTTGAAGTTAGCTAGTAGAAGTTTGGGTAGCCTTAGCTTGAAGTTTGCCTAGTGTGCTCCCGTGTGTGCGCAGACTGGTCTTTTCAGTAGAGCTTACCCCTTTTCAGGCTGCAGCACCTGAGCCCCACCCTTCGTTGTGCATGTGTTATGTAAACATAATATTATTGACAGCTCATTCTCCATGCCTCTTGTAGTCTTTATCCTCCCTATGTCTCATCCAGTGTTTAACCCTCTATATCTCCCAAACCCTCAAGTCCTGTCAGTCTTTAACCCTTTATTTCTTCCCAGAGTGTAACCTTCTATGTCTCTCCCAGTCTTTAACCTTATAATATCCCCTCTCTATTTAACCCTCTAGGTCACATCAGCCTTTAACCCTCTATGTGTCTCTCAGTCTTTAACCACTCGACTCTTCTGTAGCTAGCTTCATACCTTTCACAGAATTGGTGGCTCACTGGGTTCAGGTGAGTTTGGAGTGGTAAGCAAAGGGAGGTGGATGGCTGTGGTTCGTGGACCAGTGGAAGTAGCCATCAAGATCCTCAGACCAGCAGCCAATGAGGACACTCAAGTCAAGTTCCCACAGGAGGCAGCCATCATTGGCCAGTTCAAACACCCAAACATTGTAAAGCTACATGGAATAGTCACTGTTGAAGAGCCGGTTTGACATTATAATATTCACGTGTTAAGACAAATTTTTGAAACTCTACAGATGATGATTGTAATGGAGTTTATGGCAAACGGAGATTTGAAAAACTACTTCATTACATTGATAACTGAGTAATTTTTTTGCGCATCCTTAGTGATAATAATTTTCAGCTATTCCTCAGTCCTGATCCCCCAGAGCAAGATGAACTTTCCCAGTTGTGTCTCACGTTCTGCCGACAGATTGCCTCTGGTATGAGCTACCTTGCAGACAAGGCCTTTGCCCACAGAGATGTTGCAGCTCGTAACATCCTCGTTTCGAAGGACAAAGTGTGGAAGGTATCAGTCATGAATACACTGCTGTATCTTCTTAAGAGTAAACTGTAGGTAGCAGACTTTGGGATGTCTCGTGCATTAAATTATTCAGACTACTATGTCTCTCATGGAGGAATGATCCCAGTTAAATGGACTGCCCCTGAGGTATTTATCCCAATGTGTCATTGACAAAAGCTATACTGAAACATTTGCAGGCCATTCACTACAAGAAGTACACAACAGCCAGTGATGTGTGGAGTTTTGGGTGTGTAATGTATGAGATATGGAGTGTTGGGCACAAGCCATTTGAAGGTTTCACCAATGTTGAGGTTATGTACAAGATATTAATTACCTAATATCTATATAATTGCAATGGAGATGGTGACAAGGGGCTACCGACTTCAACCGCCTCCTGGTTGTCCTAGACGCATTTATTCAATGATGATAAGCTGCTGGTAATAGTATAAAATTCCCGCTTACTTTTGCATTCAGACCTCAGTATTGCTGTAAACTTTTCTATGGAGTTATCCTATTTAGCTCTTCCTCCCTGGGAGACATGGAGACTTGGGTTCTATATATTTCTCTCTGTGTTGCAGGCATCTAGAGAGGCTTGATTGTCCATCATTTCCCTCTGTCTGCCAGACTCTGGCAGAGGAGGCCAACTCACTGCTGCAGTGGAGAGAGGAGGACAGCCTGTGCCATCCTCATGCCTGTCTCCTCGGAGCTCCTCTAGAGACTGGGGCTTCCCTCTATCCTGACCTCCAGAACGCTTACCAAGGCAGACAATGAACAACATGAACCATTCAGAGGTTTTTTTGCCGTTATTCTCATATCCAAATGGTAGCTAACCAGAATGACTCCCATGTTTTGCCGAAGTTTAGTAGCTATATCGAAGTGGAATTTATGCGGCGTAGTAGCCCTGTAAAATGCTTCCCCTGTCAGCCCAAGAAGTTAGTCCATGAGAGTGAGTGTCCAAGGAACAATAAAACCCCGTGTGTAGAGTAAACCACCGATAATCGGACGCCATATATTCTCGGACGCATTTGTGAAGTCTGTGCAAGACTAGATTGGCTACTGTGTTTACCAATATGTAGTTCTTGGTCATAAACTGTTGTTTAGAAATATTCGCTCTTATCCGAGCTTTACCGTGGGAATGACGTTGCCGTAAAGTTACGATTCGGGCACAGCAAAGATCGGACAAGCGCATCAATGGTAGGACAGTCTCCCAAAACGGGAACAGTATGAATGATCCAAGCGAGTGTATGCTCGATTGATAGCTGTACCTTTTGGCTATGCAGCGACCAACAAATGGCCCTTCGCTCTTTTTGCTCACCAAAGCGCAAATAGGCGGGGTCGCGTAAGCCACGTTTTACGCGAAAAGCAGTTCGGGGCTTGTTTCTTCTAACGCACGTGCCGGATGAAGCGCTAAATTTTTATTCTCGTTCTTCTTGCCTTATACTAGATGCTTGCACCACGATTTCCGTTTTTGTGAGATCTAACTTTTTATTGGTAATTACAAAAAATATTATTGGTAATTACAAAAAAATTAGCTTCATCCAGCGGGTGTGTTAGAAGAAACAAGCTGAAAACTGCTTTTCGCGTAAAACGTGGCTTACGCGACCCCGCTTATTTGCGCTTTCGTGAGCAAAAAGAACGAAGACAAAAAAGGGCCATATGAGATACACTGCAGAACGAAACTTTGAATTCTTATTATTTCACAGTGTTGTGCTGTGCTGAAGAGTTCCACAACCTTCAAAATGAATGTTATAAATTCTGAGATTTGTCACAGATGCAAACGCTAAGCCAGATCCACTGTCATCAGAGTTTGCTGGATGGCTGCATTTTATGATGGAAACAGCATTTTCAGCACTTCGTATTATGAGGCCTTCCACATTAGCCACAGTAAGCGTTTGGTCAAGTTGGTGATCTCCTCCAAGGAGAACGATACTAGTGCCATTGAGGGTGAGAGGATTTTTAAGGACATAGCTCCAAAGATGCACCCCTGACACTTGGAGTCCTCCAAGCTGTAACTAGTTGCAGTGAGCAGAGCAAGCACGACAGGCAAAATATATTTTCCATTCTGTATTATAACCCGAGCAACCTTTTCCACGTATGTAGAGCCGCTCTTTTAAACTTAACTGTAGTGAAAGGTGGTGTAACAATAGTGATCTATGCACACAGTGCAGGAACTAGCATAACCCCATTCCGCTATTAGTTTGTAGAGAGAACCTGTCATCATTTATATAATCTGAACAATAACCAATATAATGTGCCCTAGCTGTGTTCATATGTCTGCAGTTCTGCAACCATTACCAATTTCCCTGTTCCCTGGTGCAGTAGAACTCTTCTCCGCACCGCCGTGGCCTTGCATTACATGAGGGTAGGTGTTTGGGTGTAGGCTACACCCCCGCACAAGATTAGATTCATACTACATCATGTGATACCTATTATTGCACACAGCAATATTATAATGGATATTAGCAAAACTAATCCCTGCTTCTTGCTCCCATTATTAATGCTGGACTGGCTGAAAAAGCATTATGTTCAGATATAGGAAAAATCAGGTCAACTTGTGGGATTTGGAACTACAACAGGTCTGTTTACGACACCGAAAAGTGGAGATAATTGAAACTTCATTGGTCCATTCTGTATCTCTGCTTCTGCTGATTGTTTTTTGCACGTTTGTGATTACTATCAAAACTGTAGTACATTATTTCGTTAGCCAGTAGTATCAATAGAAATAACAGTGGGTCCTACTTCATTGGAATTTTGGCTTTTTTAACTTGCTCGCAAACAACACACGATGTATTATCACGTATAACGTGACAGTTGCAGAAGAATTAATTTGTTTGGATGTATAGTGTGCTGTGTCCTGGAACAATGTCCCTATATTCCTCTATTCTTATTATGGGGAAAATTGTGTGGAAGAAATGACTAGATGGGCATGCTCCACTAATAAACAGAGCCGTCCGTAACTGGGCAAGAGATCCCTAACCATAATTATCCTTACATCTTTGTCCACAAAATATATTGTTTTTCATCTGTGGAAAGAAGCCATTTCTGCTTTTTTACTTCATTGCATCACCATTGGTTTGAACTCACAGTGTTCCCTTGTTGTAGATGAAAAAAGCATTGTGAAAATTCTGTTATAGCTAAGCTAACAACCCAAAGTGTGGACAGATGGATAGACAATCATAGACTTTCCTGCTCATGCACGCTGTGGTTAAAAAAAGTGGAACAAGGAGACTCCTGCACGTGATTCATAACCCACCCCTAAATGTCTGTGATCCCAAAGTGGTTACTTTACTGCTTATAGTAAATTAATTCAACCAGAAGAAGATGATGGGCTTATAATTACAAAACGAAGATTAGGGTGCTCATATACAATCATGATCAACAAAATGAAGATGAGGAATGGGGTTACGAACGACTTTTGGTCTCAATGTAGGAACTTTATGGTTCTATTTTTCACGATGTCAGGCCATTCACCTTCATTTTGATTTTCCACTTGTTACAAATAGCTTCAAGAGACTCCAGAAATCCGTTACATTGAGGAGGAGACGGTAGCTCAAGCAGCTGAGATCCCCATCTCCTACCATCTTGACCGAGTTGATCAGCGAGAGCTCCCACTTGATGGAAGCTACAACCCCATTGGTGATGGAGAAGGAGTTGATATCTACGTATTGGACTCAGGGGTCTCCTACGAACATGAGGAGTTTGAAAACCGTGCAAAATTTGCTCAATATGATCCAATGGATAGGCATTTAGGAGAGAATAGGACAGGCCGGGACTGTTACGGTCATGGCACCCACGTGGCTAGCAATGCTGCAGGGAGGACATATGGTACTGCAAAGAAAGCAACCGTGTACAGTGTCCGTGTGCTGGACTGTGAGGGCTTTGGCACGTGGAGTGTCATACTGGAAGGACTGGACTATGCCATGAGGGTCATTCCCACCCGTGGTCGTCCTGCAGTGGTGTCAATATCCGTGACTGGTGGCTACACTCAGTCAGTCAACGATGCCATTCAGGCTCTCTACAAGTCTGGAGTCCCAGTTGTGGTGGCTGCTGGGAATTATGCTTCAGATGCCTGCCCGTGGTCTCCTGCTAGTGCTCCCAATGCCATAACAGTTGCTGGTAGTGCCGAGGGTGACAGACTCTACTCTAAAACAAACTATGGTTCCTGTATTGACATCTTTGCTCCTGGTCATAATGTTCAGGGAGCCAACCATATGTGCAGTGATTGCTATCAATTTAAGAGTGGAACTTCATTTGCTGCTCCACTAGTGAGTGGAGCTGTTGCAATATTATTGCTACAGAGACAGCCAAGACTGACACCTGCTCAGATTCTCTACCAGTTGATCTCTCTCTCTTAACAAACAACACCCTCGATACTGATTCAATTCCTGCAAACTTTACCTCCTCCACTCCAAACCGGCTTCTCTTCATTCCTGGTGAGTTTTTCTCACCCTATGCATCTTAGATTACAAATGCTTCCATCCAATGCAAGAATCTTGTGGTGGAGAACTAAGTATTGGATTGCAGTCTGTCATCACAATTGAGTCTCCAAACTACCCATTGAATTACTTCAAGAAGACTGTCTGCAAGTGGTTGATCACTGGCCCACTAAACACCTATGTCCGGATCTCATTCACCAATTTTTCAACTGAGCCTTTCTATGATAGAATAGAACTGTACCAAGGGACATCGTGTTACCCAAACATTACACAACTGGCCACTCTTAGTGGAAAGAGGGATGAACTTGCGTTTACACAGTGTGATAGTCTCTCAAACTCTCTTTTAGTGGAGTTCAAGACAGATAGCCTTATCAGTGATACTGGGTTTAGAGCAAACATCTTAGCCGCTCAGACACGACAGAAACAAAGTAAGTTAATAAAAGTGATTGTGAGTAAGATCGACAGAGTCATTGAACTGTACATTGCAACCTTTTTGTTGTTTAATCCGCAGCTGTGGTAGTTTGACTGGAAGAGTCAACCTACCTGGTGAATGAAGATGAAGGAAGGGTCAAAGTATGTGTAGCAATATCAAATCTACATACCTGTTGTCCTGTGACACACAACTTCTCAGTGACACTACAACACACGCCTGGAAGTGCAAGTAAGACATCCTCAACCACAGGATACATAGGTCTTCTGTAGCTTCATGGCTTAATTCTTATCTTGTTTCAGCTGTTGGAAGTGATTATATCTTTGATGATAGAAGAAGCACACTTCAATTTGGTACATGTGATAAAAGAAAGTGTTTCTTTATCGGAACGGTGAATAACCACCAGGTTGAGACTGATGAGTCCTTTACACTTACTCTAGTAAACAATAGCTTTGAAAGTGATATTGAACTAGCCATGATGTCTGCCAATGTTACAATATTCGATGATGATGGTGAGTTCACATAAATTTTTTCCCAGAGAAGTTAGCTGAGAAAACAGTTTTCAGATTTTGTTTGATTTCACAGAATAATCTGCATTATCATGTCAGAGTTCAGAGCTTGTAAGTGGTCTCAGATATGCAATTTCCTGGCATGTACTCCATCCATTCCTAGGGGCTCTTGTTTAGACAAGAAATAGGTGAAATATTCACGGGTCTCTTCAATTAATCAGCACCTTTTACTTATAGGTCACAAATTGTCACCCAAATTCTCAGGGTTCACAAATTGTACAGTCCTTGTTAGCAAACTCAACTAAGTTTCTTCATTCGCCTAGATGGCCCTTCTGTTTCTCAGATAATTGGAAGTGCTGATTTTTGTATGGATTTTATTAAAAGATACTGTTTAATATGCTCTGTAGTTGCTTCCGTGGGCCTAGAACATACTGACTACTCAGTAGAAGAAGGTCAGGAAGTTAGAGTTTGTGCTCGATTGATGACCTCGAGAGGCAGTTGCACCGTGTCGTTTCCCTTCTCAGTTGTTGTGAACACGGAATATGGAAGTGGTATGAAATAGCAAACTATAGCTACTCACCATGTCCGGTGCACCATTCATGTCCTGGGGACTGTATTTTCACTGAAAAAAGTAACGGAGGTTGCAATTTTAACAGAAATTTCTAATTTTATCCACCACTATTCATTTACTGTCACACATACACCCTTCGACTCATCCATAAAAATTAAAAAGTAACATTATAATAGTGTCCTTAAGCTATCGCTTCAGATGTTTTGTCGTCATTCACATTACATCAGTGCACCAAGTTTCATTGTGAGAGGACCCATCATAAGCAAGTTATAAGCACTGACACCATTTAAATGTCTTTCTTGCCTGTTGCTGTGTACAACCTTGTAATTTCTGTTTCGATGAACTCTCATCATGGTGACCCAGTGTACCAAGTTTCATTGTTAGAGGACCAACCACAAGTAATTTATAGGCACAAACACCATTTGCAGGTTTTTATTGCCTGAGGCTGTTTGTTGTTGTTGTGTAATTTTCTGTTTCGATAACATCATGGTACATCAGTGTACCAAGTTTCATTGTTAGAGGACCCACAATAAGCAAGTTATAGGAACAAACAGAACGGTCGCCTCGACCGTTGGAGCGAAGGACGACTCATTTACAAGTATTTATTGCCTGAGGCTGTTTGTTGCTGTTTACAAACTGGTAATGTTTACATTATAGATATTAATGATGGGTTGCATGTGTGTACAAAGTCTTATTATCATTCTGCTGGGTATTTGCTCTATCAAGTTAGCACACTTTATTGGTGTAAATCATGATGTATTTATTGGGCTATTTTTTGCTCTTGCATGCCGGGTCACGGATTCCAATCTTTGTGCAAAGTTTCATATCCATATCTTAAGTGGTTTTGAGATACACATGTCTAAACTGAACAACAACAGCAACAACAACAAGAAGAAGAAGAATTTTGAAAACTGCGATTTGGATACATGCTCTTTGTGATGATACGGATCAGTCTGACGTGTCAAAAGTTGGACCTTATTGAAACTGAAAGTGAAACATAAAATCTCAAATGTATGGGCATAATGCAGGATGACCTGTGTCATCCCTATAATTAGAGAGTCGGTAGACTCTCTATATAGGGTTGACGCGGGTGAAATCTCACGTGATCCGCGTACAGAGCAACTAAAAACTCGGTGAGAATCACTCCCTATCCCTTCAAAACACACTAGCAATAGTCTACGGGCCCATATCTACCTATACATGCGCACCTTCAGTCGTCCACGCGATAATTCGCTCATATATACGCGAATTCACGATTTTCGTGTCATCTCCTTCATCTTCTTGTTTAGACCCGCTTTCTTCTTACTGGAACAAGTTGAAGCACTGATTTTTTCACTGAACGTCTCCAATTTCGCCGGAGGTGTGCACGGACATCATGCGATCGTTTCTTTCTTGCTGCTAGTCACTACGGTAGATCATGGAGCTCTTTTATGGTCGACACTGAACAACGCCATTTGCTGCTAACACAGCATTCAGTGAGCCGCGCGCATGCGCCAGGCAGGGCCGTTGTCCAATGCGCTTGTGAGCGTATTACCAGGCGAGTTGGCAGACCTGCAGAGGAACTCTCAGCCTCCCAGTACCTTCTGTAAGTAAGTGTGCACATTTTCAACTGGCTAGCTTGCTGTTGATTTGCACGAAGAGCAACTTTCTAGAGTCTGCGCGGTGTTACGCGAACCTTGCGGGGGGGGGCTCAGTCAAATGGGCCTTCATTAGTTTGCCCCAGGTTGTAGCCTGATTACCAAAGCCTGCCAATGAAACCACAACCATGTGCAATAATCTAATTACATCCTTGTTGAAGACAATACATGCGGTATCTAGCCCCTGCTTCAGGCACTAGCAGCCCCATTAGCTACTACTTTCAACACACAATTTGTCTATAGTAGCCCATGGAACATCAGAGTGACTGTAACAATAAATGCAGTGTTGTCATAAGCTGTTAAAAATAGTGGAAATAAGTGGAAAAATCATTTGAAAGGGGGATATAGGGATGGCTTGAAGCACCAAAAAAAGAAGAAACAAGGGGTCATAATCATTACACAGCAAAGTTGCACAAAGCTACATAACGCCATCCCTATAATTATCTTTGTTTCATTGTTTATAAGCAAAGTTTAATATTGAATAAAGATATAGGGATGGTTTCATGTATATAGCTTTGTGCAACTTTGCTGTGTAATGACCCCTTGTTTCTTCCTTTTTGGTGCTTCAAGCCTTCCCTATATCCCCCTTTCGTTTTGAAGAAATGATTTTGTATACTAAGTACTACCGTACTTAGTGATAGCCAACTTTCTTTCTCTCTCACTCTTTCTGTCTAGTACCTGGGGAGGACTATGAGCCTCTCAGAGAGAAACTCTACTTCGCACCATGTCAGACAAGGTCATGCATCAATATAAGCACTATAGAAGATGGCTGTGTTGTGGAGCTAGTAAAGAATTTCACAGTTATGCTGCGAAGAGATGCATTTGACAGCATAAAGATAGAGCCATCAGAAGCAAGCATTGGAATCAGTGACAGTGATGGTGAATTATAACCCTTGCCCTATGTCCGGTTACTTTAACCTAATCTTCCTCTTTGACAGTGTGCGAATCGTGGGAGGCAGGAGAGATGTGCCCGTAAATGAGGGTGATGGTTATGCGAGGTTATTCTTGGCAGTCACTGATGAATTTGGCTCAATGACTTGCAGCGTCCTGTTTGACTTTACTGTTGCTGTGTACACCGAAGCAGGAACTGCCAGTACGAAATACTGTTCATTCTTATAGTGTGATGTTTAAAAGAGTCTTGTTTCCCTCCACAGCGACTAACAAAGACTACACCCATGTCAGCAGAAATATTCCGTTCAGTAGAGATCTTTCAGAGCTCGTAAAGATAAGAATCATTGATGACGACACAGTGGACCATTACAGGGAGGAGACCTTTAATGTCATGTTGCAAAACGCACCAGGCGTGACGCAACGAATCAAGCCGGTCAGGACACCTGTAACAGTCGTCATAAGAGATAACGACGGTATTGGAAAACATCATGCTACCCTCCTCAGCTCTATGATGCTGCATAACTTTCGAGCTCTGTGGTCTTCCACGCTCTCCTTGTCTCATTAGAATAGTATACTTCTGGTCCCTCCACTGAAACTAGTACATAAGGCACACATGCCTTATTTGTGAGCGACACAAGCCTGTATGTACCTATTAGTCATATGTGACAGATGTCGGTTCCTCCACACAAATATTTTGTTTACCTTTGTATTGTGGTGTGTAGTTTCAAGTCCTCTGTCTGGAGCTGTAGGTTCACGTCCCACCCAGGGCAGCATTTGGATAAAGGTGGTTTCCTGGATTTAGTTTTTTCCTTGCCTTTTGTGGTCATAGGTTCCAGTCCCACTCAGGGGAGCTTCTTTCTTGATTGGGTTTAACCACCTCCCTAATGTAGTATTGTTTCCAAGGAATTGTATATACATAATCCTGAGGAGAATTGTATTCCTTTTCTCTTCAGTTGCAACATTTGGTCTAGAGAGAGCTTCCTGCAAGGTTGATGAAGCTGTAACACTCAGAGTGTGTGTGGTTCTCCATGACATGAAACGAGACTGCCCTGTGGAGTTTCCATTCTACCTCAGACTTGAAGCAAGGGGTAAGGAAGGACTCTTGTGTAGCTTTTCTGCAGTGCTAACGACACACTCTCTCTGTTTACACAGCTGTGACAGCTACATCAGGGGACCACGATGCCAATGTGACCGACATCACAATTGGAGAGTGTAGTCGGTCACAGTGTACAAATATTACAGTGTATGACGACAGTTTCCTGGAACTTGACGAAACATTCTACATTTCCCTGCTGAAGCTGCCCAACCACGACGGAAGAATTCTGCTTGATGTTGTGGAGAAGACAGTCACTATAGAAGATAATGACAGTAAGACACTGGTTTTCTTTCTGGTTTTGTAACTCACGCAACTGTTTCTTGCTCCAGCCATCAGTATTATTTTCGACGATCTGACAATAGCGGTGGAGGGCTTTCCAGTACTAGTTTGTCTGTTGATTGAGGGAAGGCCCAGCAGCGATTGTCCTTCGTCGTTTGAAATACGAGTTCTGCTTCGGACTGAGGATGGAACTGCAAGTAAGTGCACACTTTGGGATGTGCGGCGTGTTTCACTTCATCTTTTCTCGATAGCTTCCAGAGGGCATTTCCCTGACTACGTCCGACAATCAAGAAGACTCACAATACCTGTTTGTGCAAAGGACTTCTGCTATAACATTTCAACGATTGATAATTTATCAGTGGAGTACCATGAATATTTCAGCGTAGCTTTGACACGTGGTTCCAATGGGGATTTGAATGAGAGAATCAATATTCCTACACCCACTCAACGATGCGAAATTCTTGACGATAATAGTAAGTTGTGTAATTCCTATTGAAAAGTAAGTTCTCTGACTACAGTTTGTATGTTGAGTACTATAGTGAACTGGGATCTATCACTAAGTACGGTAGTACTTAGTATAATTATAGTGATAGGCATGGTACCTAGCATCATAGATGTATTAGGCTATGATAGGGAGTTTTGTTCATCATCTTCTTCTTAATAAGTATTACCTACCAAGTTTTAGCTTCAGTGCTCAGTCGCACGTGGAGAAACAGCCGGTAGATAAACAACCGTTTGGTCTCTCTTTGGTTTACAGGCGCAGTAAGCAGATATGCTCGAGAAATAAACCAATTCTTAAAAAGTTTAATATATAGCAGCTGGGCAGTTTGTAGCCTTTCTCTACTAGCTTCTTCCCATTAGCGTTATGATGCTCTTTAGGCAATAGAAAACTGGCTGCGCATTTCTCCACACGTTTAGATGCTAGGTGCAAGCTCCTTGGACATGTATTTCTGGAGTAGTAAAACGTAAAAAGTTCCTCACGTAATAAAAAGGATACACCCTTCAACTAACCTGAGTGATTCTTTTGATCCAGTTGCTGTTGTGGAAATATCGGCCCTTACAAATGTGCTGGAGAATAGGCGGTTACTCAATGTATGTCTCAATGTGAGGACACCAGGACCCAGACTGTCTTGTCCGGTAGCTTTCGAGTTCACTGTCTCCATCGTTAAAGAAGATGTCACTACAGGTTTGTTATCATTTAAGAAGGGGTGTTATGTGTATTTCAGGGGTTAAATCACATGCCTTGGGGGGGGGAATAATGACCTTATAAGAGGGGGAGCCTAATTTCAGGGGTGTCCTTAAAGAGGTGTCCTCATTTTGAGGGTGTTCTTAAGGAGGGATTCCATTCCACTGTATTTTCACCAACCACACAGCCATCCATTGGACAAGGGGGACTTTGGGGAAACTGATAGTGTCTTTACTCAGATGTGTCCATTTTCTGAGGCAGAATACAGTGTCGTTTGAGAGGTATCTTTTTTCAGATGCCGCTGACTATGATAGAAGCAGAGTTGACGTGACATTCAGACCCTGTGTTGCTCGGCAGTGTATAGCTGTACCCATAATAGATGACTGCAGTCTGGAAAGAGACGAAAATTTTACTATTTCGTTGGAACCCGAAGTGGGCCTTACAAATAGGATCATTACAAACGATAGTCTCACAGTCACTATTGAAGACGATGACAGTAAGTTATTGTCCTATAGTAGAAAATTGAGTTTAATGCCCCTTTATTCAGACACTTTCATTGAGATGGAGCATGCCGTGTATAGAGTTTTCGAGAATGCAAGTCAGATTGAAGTTTGTTCTGTTATAAGACCAGCTGGCTGCAAACCGTCAATAGACTTCCCAGTGCGTATTTACACTCGTCCCGATAGCGCAGGTACGTGCACCACTTTCATCATATACCGCAATGTTTTATTAAAAATCTAACACTCTCTATTCAGAAGCTACAGGGCTAAGTGCAGACTACGTGAGCGCTGAAACAAATTTGATCTTCTCTTCGTCTGTCAACAAGGCGTGCATTACCATCGACATCCTTGACAATATTCAGGTGGAGCATCTCGAATAATCGTTCCACGTGACTCTGGAACGATTACCAAATACACCTGATGGGGTAATCCTGCGGCGCAATAAGGTTGAGGTGATCATCGTTGATGATGATGGTAAGTCCCTTCCAAAGCGTGTTTGAGCATTTTTGCAACTTTCTGTCTTTAAAAAGGATAGCTTTCACACAAGGGTCTTTGCAAAACCCTACGCAGGTCTATATATGCATACGTAAATTATGTGCGGAGTCACTGCTGGAGCAACCCCATGCATGTATTACACTACCACGCTGTCCTTGGCATGGCCTTCTCCCTTTACTTGATAGCTCTCTATCATAGCTTCAGGCAACGCTCTCTATGCACAACTATGATAGTGAACGAACCACAGCATTAGATAATAGCCATGTTTGCAGCAGATGTGTGAATCCTAATTTCAGCCAGAAAACTAAAAAAATTGTGGTTTGTGCAGAAAAAATCTTTACCTGTTGTATTAATTTCACTTTCAGTGGCTGAGCTGGGCTTGGTGATGTTGGCCTACACAGTCAGAGAGGAAGACGATGAGGAAGTTCAAATTTGTGTGGAGGTCAAGAGTCCAGATACCATTGAATGCCCTGTGGTGTATCCACTTGAGTTCATCGTTACAGTCACTGATATAAGTGCAAGTATGTATAAACAGCAGTACTGGGACACATAACAATGTACCCTCTCTCTCGTATGTAGCTGAAGGTGAAGACTATGAAGACCCAGTCTACGATGAGGACAACCCATTCCGATATGATGCTTGTGCTCGAGAAAGCTGCTTCTCAATCGAAATCAAGAACGACGATGTAGTAGAGGATATGACTGAACAGTTCGATGTGACTTTGGAGTTTAGCGGTGGGGGAGCCACAGTTGTTACATTTCAGCAGGATATGGCAACAGTCACCATCATTGATGAAGACTAAAAGTTTTCTCCGTTGTCTAGGGAGCATCACTCATGTTACATAATAGCAATGTGATGAAATTGTCAGTGACAGAAGGTTATTTGTTGCTAATCCCAGCATTCAGCAGTCCAATTATCAAGATTGCACGAGGAAGACGGTGGCGTGGGATAGGTTTTGTGGTCTTGATTATAATATAGACTTCAGCGCCATCTTTATGTTTGACTTTGTGAGTCTCAGTATAATGGCTGGAGCCACTGAAATGCCGCCCAAGGTGGCCGCCAAGACACAGCGAAAGGGCGCCATCTGGGTCTAGCATCCAAGATGCTTGCAGTATCTGCTACCAGAAAATCGGCCCAAAAGATGATGTCCTATTTTGCTCCGGCACCTGCCAGAAGCACCTAGCTACGCCGTTAATTAATGCGCTGGTGTTAGTGAGCTATAATTATACAAGACGCTGACGTCCGACGCTCCTCCGTTCCTCTGCTTCTGCTGTTACAGGACGAAAAAGGATGAAGAGATTGCCAAGCTCCAAAGTATCGTCGAGCTCCTCCCGAATGAAATGAAAAGCACTGAAGTGCAAACCCTCGGCGAACTGCGCATGAGCGGTATCGCTAATGGTTGGGCTGGGCTATAAGCGTTTACCCGTGGTCTCCCGCTAGTAGCTCGCGGAGAATCTGACACGGGCTAGCTACGGTAGTAGATAGCATGCGGGAGTCGATACACGCCCTTCGCTGTGGCTTCTTGTGCCTCCAAGGTACACAGAGCAAGCAGATCAGGTGCCAGCATGCATGCATACTATACCGCGTCTATACGCATGCGCACTGCTTAATGATGGGTTGGGCCACGGAACTGGGTCCGCGACCGTGCCAGTTTGTCGCTCTCGAACGCAGCCGTTTCAGGAAAATCGGCTAATTTTTTTCAGGTTCGCGTAGTTCTGAAACCGCTGGTATCGCTCATTAGCCACCTCGTGGCCTGTAGTGCCAGAATAAGCGTCGACACACACACACAGACAAACCACTACCGTACTGCGCATGCGCGCCGAGGGTTATCAGCTAGCTCTCTAAAGAGAAGCAAGCAGAACAATGGCAATGGCCGTCTCTAACGTCTGGCGCGGGGCAACCAAACTGCCGTCCTTCCACCGAATCTGGTGAGCCTATTTCTCGCTCCGTACCTAATACCACTCAAGCCTGTGTCCAATGCCTCCTACGATCATGATAGTACTATAATGGTCCTTTGTGGTGTGGAGGAATGGCATTCTGGGATGTCTAGATCAGCCCGTCTTGAATCCGACCTTACCAGTGTTATAAGCGTCTTTTCTGCCTTAGAAAGTTCAATTCAGTCCCAGTCAGTGAGGGACTGTTACACACTGGGAAAGTTTTCCCTTAATGCGTCTCACCCCAGGCCTATTCTGGTAAAGTTTGTTCGACACCAGATGTATCTAAGATCTTCACAAAAAGAAGGCACCTGTCCACCACCCCTTTTTTATGCTTTCAACAGTCATAAATCTGCATGCAAGAAAGGTGGAACCTGATTCAGTCAGGTGTTAGTCGGAAAAGCATTCGCATTAACTCTTTGTACGTCAGCAACAAATTGCACGGCCGTGTCTCTAAATCTAAATTTGAGCATGCATCTGACACCCCTGATTTGAGTCAACCAGACAGCCCTAGGCCTACTTCACCTATCGTTCACCACGACCCTCAGCCTCTTCATGTTCACACTTCTCCTTCTGACGAGCCAGCTATATCTCTTGTAAGCAACACTTGTCTACTAGTAGTGTTGACACCAGGGCTACCACGACTACATCACCTCCTTTCACCCCTGCTACAAACCTCGTGGTGGCGGTGTGTTGATAGCTGTAAGAGAATCTCTTTTTATTCCCTCCCCACATGATTTAGAAATTGTCTCTGTCAAACTAGGTCATGGTAATGATTGTGTTATTTGTTGTGTTTATATACCTCCAGAATGTTCCTTTTCTTATGTCTCTTCTGTTGTTCAATTTCTCACTGTTCTCACTTCCAAATGTGTTATTATAGTTGTAATGAACCTGATAGATTGGTCAGTTCTAATGGGCACTTCAAATTCATCTAATAGTTTTTGGAACTTTGTTTTTTATTGTAATCTTACCCAACATGTTTCAGAGCCCACTCATGTTAAAGGTAATCTTTTTGATCTGGTTCTCACTTCAGCAAGTGTTGATGTAAATCGTTTAACAGTGTATCCTATGTCTGTCGTAGACTTCTCTGATCACCATGCTATTGAGTTTTGTTGTAATGTATCTTCTGTACCTAAGTGCAAACCAGGTTATGTGTATATATGATTTTTGTAATGCTGATTACGAGAGCATTTCTTCTCTTTTACTATAATATTCAGATTTCAGTGCTGTGTTTGATTGTACCAATATTGAGTATATTTGGTTTTTTATAAAGTCACTGATTTGTAAGGCGTTCTCACCCGACGATCCCATTATCAGTTGATCTCTTCTAGGGCCTACAAAATGTTAGGTCTTCTACGGAGAGTTTTCTCCAGCTCTGTGTCGGTACCAGCCAAACCCTCTTTGTATATTTCTCTTGTTCGTTCCCAGCTTCTTTACTGTTCTTCTGTATGGCACCCATACCTTTTAGTGGATATACAATATCTCGAGTATGTCCAGAGAAGGGCGACCAAATTCATCGTCAGCAACCCTCTCTTGGACTACAGGAATCGACTAATAATATACCTTAATCTGTTGCCCCTGATGATGGAGTTAGAAATTGTTGACATTATGTTTCTGGTCAAGTCTGTAAGTTTCCATCCGGCCATTTCAATATACACGAGTTTGTCCAGTTATGTAGTCATTCTACCAGAGCTGCCCATGGTTACAAGCTGAAACACCCCCTCGGTAGAAGTAACTATGAAAGGAACTTTTATTTCAATCGGATTCCTCGTCTATGGAACTCCTTACATTTCTTCGATATAACTCTTTCTCCTTCTGCAATAAAATCCAAGTTACGAGCATATTTCTGGGATCATTTCATGTCCAAATTCGATTCAAACAATGTGTGCTCATATCACTATCTGTGTCCATGCCCCAAGTGTTCTTAATTACCAGTCAAAATGCATTTTAATGTTAGTTTGCAATATTTTGCGTTTGTTGTGTTGTTTTATATAGCTGCTGGCTTATGCCTTCAGTCCATCAGCACAGTCTATGTACTTCACCTTTTTTGTTCTTCACTTCTTGTTTTCCACCACCTGTGTTGTAAAGCATAATAATAATAATAATAATAAACATGTATAACTATACACAGTTTGGAGCTGGGAGTCATTCTTATATACATGCTGAGTGAACAGAGTGGTTTGAGGTTTGCCCCTGTCTTGTGTTGTATTGTTTGTAGATTTGAAATCCTACCTTCTGAGATGCCCTGAGCTTGTAGAGCGCTCACCTAGAGTGCAGAGTGTTTTCTGTTCTAATCCATTAACCTAGAGCAGCTCTTTTTTACTTGGAAAAGTCGTCCTGGGTGACATTGTGTTGCCTTTGCCTTGAGATCTCTTTGATTTACCCCATCCATACATCCCGTACCAGTGCTTATGCACTTACATAGCTCAAGTACTTATGTCCTCGCCGGCTTTGTACCACCTGTCATGTATTAAAGTGGTGGCGGCTCCTATGTAACCCACCATCCTCTGAAGAAGGTCACCACCCATCAGAGAAAGTTCTTGCTAGGAAAGTAACTGACTGGTGAACTATAGCTATACCTTGACAATGATCCGACTGTCAAGTACCACTGCACCTCTTCCTCAACAGTGATCTAAGAGACTGCAAGGCTATCACCGAAGTCCAACCTATCGGCAGAAGTGTTTGGGAGTGTTGCCTCACCCTCTCAGGGGGCAAGTAATCCACCCCATCCCTACATCTTGTGCCAGGGCTTACACGCTTACATTACCCATCCCACATCTTGGCAAAGCAGGGGAAGATTTTAGAGGGTAAATTCTCTAAAATCTATAACTTCAACTTTCATTTTGTTCATATCCCGTATATGAGCAGTAACATGCCTTGTGGGCCTTCCTATGGAGTTTGCATATCCCAATTGGTAAAAATAGGACGAATTTGCAGTAGTTATGAGGAAGTAAAGAGAGGAATATGTTGCAATTGATTACAACTAGACTGATTTGACAGGTCTTTTTATACAATAAACTTGTTAAGAGCTTCAAGAAGTTTTATATCCACTTGATGGACAAATAGATGCATGTTAGTCTAAAGAGACACATTTCTGATGGTACTATGTGGGTTAGCTATATGTTTGTCATCCTTCCTTGTACAAACGGGGCACTATAATATACAACGACCACTGTTGTGAAACTTGTGTAGCCCTGGATTTTCTATACGTTCGGCTTCCTGGAGGTTCTCTCCGTTATATTGCTCACTCAGTTTTCCTTGTTGCCATTCGTATTCTTCAAGCTTCGATGCAGCGTATCAGGTCCTCCGCTATTGAGGTGCATTTTTATTGTTTTGTATGTGTTTCTCCTTGGGCAGCATTACTATGAGATAGGCCTGGGTGTGCTTTAGGGTAGAGTTGTGGTAAAAGATCTCTTTAACCCACCGTCCCTGGTTCTCAAGGCCAGGGCACCCATTATGCCTTGGTCATGTTAGCTAACCTTTCAAATGATGCTGCCCTAAACTTTATTATTCTATTACTTATTCTATGAATGTGAAATATTTTTTAATCTTTCTTATAAATCTATTTTTGATACCTTTTATACCACGGATTTGTTTCAATGATGATGTCCTCCTTTTTGATACAATAATATTGTTTTTGTCGCATGTTATGTATAATGCGTCACTACCATCGTGCACCGCGGCTTGTGCAGTATTAGTCCTGCATTAGTAAGCCCATGTAATTGTACGAGATCCTTACAGCCCTCCTTTCTCTTTCTTATTTCTTTCTTAACAGGCGTGAGCTGTTCAATTCACATGCACTTTGAATAAGCAAAGATGTACGGATGGGGTTATGACTTTCTGTCTAGGTATATCTTTACGTTCTCCTTCTTCTTAATGGAGGGTAACATCCCTACACTCTCTTTAATTTCCACTTGTTCCATTTTAAGATAAATTTACCACCACATGTTCAACATTGGTATCGTGTGCTAAAGTATATAGTCTGGGCAGAGTGTTCTTGGTTCAAGTCGCACAATGCATTGTCTGTTGGTGAATAGCATTTGCCTTGTTTTGCACCCCTTATTTATGACTTTATGCAAACTTACATGTACCTGTGTATGCTATGCCAGGTGTATGCCCAACAGTCATCCGTAACAACACAACTAGCATAGCTACACAAGTGCATGAAAGTTTTCAACAAAGACATTAATTCCCCAATGTGGACTTATGCAAAAACATCTCGGGTGGGAAAGGAATGGTTTTATGACTTGTTTTAATCCAGCTTCAAGAGTTTCCGGAAGTTAAGTATATTGAAGAGGAGACAGTAGCCGTAGCAGCCGAAACCTCCATTCCCTACCATCTAGACCGAGTCGACCAGAGAGAACTCCCACTCGACAACAACTTCCATCCAATCGGTGACGGAGAAGGAGTTGATATCTACATTCTGGACACTGGGATACTCTATGAGCATGAAGAGTTTGGGAACCGTGCCAAATTTGGTGGTTACGACCCAATGGATGAGTATAGGGAAGAGAATATGGAAGGCCGGGACTGTCACGGTCATGGCACACACGTGGCTAGCAATGCTGCAGGGAGGGATTATGGTACTGCAAGTGGAGCAATCATATACAGTATCCGTGCACTAGGCTGCAGTGGCTCTGGGGCTTGGAGTGTTATCATTGCGGGGTTGGACTATGCCATGAGGATTATCCCTGTTCGAGGCCGCCCTGCAGTAGTGTCCGTGTCCATAATTGGCTCTTACACTCAGTCTGTCAATGATGCTGTCCAGAACCTCACAAAAATTGGAATCCCTGTGGTAGTATGTGCAGGGAACGATGCTAGAGATGCCTGTCTTCAGAGTCCTGCCAGTACTCCAGACGCTATAACAGTTGCTGGCAGTGCAGACGGTGATGAACTCTACCCCAACACAAACTATGGTCCCTGTGTTGATATTTTCGCTCCTGGTCATATTGTTAAGGGAGCTCACTATCGCTGTAGGGACTGCTATATCTTTACAGTGGGACATCTTTTGCTACTCCAATAGTTAGTGGAGCTATTGCAATCATGCTACAAAGACAGCCCAAGCTGACCCCTGACCAAATACGCCACCAGCTGATCTCTTTCTCCACTAATGATACCCTCAACTTTGATATTATCCCCGTCGAATTTAACTCCTCCACTCCAAACCGGCTTCTCTACATTCCTGGTTAGCCAGTAGTTTCTGTTGTACACTTAATCTGATTTTCTATAATTATAGGATCATGTGGTGGGGAAATATATATTGAAGTGGAGTCCGTTGTAACAATTGAGTCTCCAAACTACCCTCTCGGTTACTTTGAGAACATTAAGTGCCAGTGGTTTATCACTGGTCCTCCCGACACTTACGTTAGGATCTCCTTCTCCTCCTTCTCAACCGAGTCCTTTCATGACACAGTGGAACTGTATGATGGGGACCCTTGTGACCCCAACACTGCACAACTGGCCACTCTCAGTGGACAGAAGGAAGACCTCCCCTATATGAAGTGTGATAGCCTTTCAAACACCCTCTTTGTGGAGCTGAACACAGATGGTACTATCAGTAACGCTGGATTCAAAGCCAACATCATAGCCACTTCAGTACGGGAGAATCAAAGTAGTTATAATCAACGTTTAAGTGTGAGGGATTTTGTATCTTTGTGATCCACAGCTGTGGTAGTGGGACTTGAAAAATCAACTTACATCGTAAATGAGGATGCAGTAGCTTTGAAGTATGTGTAGTGTTTTCTAATCTACATACCTGCTGTCCTGTGACCAAAGACTTCACACTGGGATTCACAGTCTCACCAGTGAATGAAAGTAAGTCAGTAGTTCCTAGCTGATAGATCTGTTGTATTTCTAACCATGAAACTAGCTATTACCGTAGCTAATTATAAGTAAGTCGGAGCGAGCCAACCTACTCATGCAGCTGGCATGATCAAATCTTGCCAGCCGATGCTTACTAGAGGAATGCAATGCGTTGTTGGCGAGTGGGTGCGAGCAGTTTAATGTTTTACCCTTGGTGGCTGTTGGTGAGTTTGCATCAGATAGAACATGTGGCAGAGCTGGATAGAAAGAAATGGAAAATCGGCCCATTGGCACAACTAGGTAGGCTCGCTTCGCTCGCCATTAAGAACACACCACCACAAAGGATACATAACTCATATTACGAGCTAGAATAGTCTTGTCATTTTGACATGCCTGGTTACTGTGCAGAATAGTCCAAAACAAGGTTTGGTGAGATATCTTATGCTGCTAAAGTTCAAGATCAGCGGAGACTAGCGTATGCGGAAAAGAGCATGCAGAAAAGCGGAGCGTGTATCGCCTTCTTCAAAGGTATAAACATGATTGTTCCTTCACCATTAATGGTAAGCCTACAGAATAATTATACAGAACTGCTGACTGAGCATAGGAACGGTGAAGACAGAGATTCGGTTTAAAAAGTCAGCTACAGTGCTCCCGCTCACCACCACATTGAAATGGATCCTACTCATCGCCACATTAAAACATGTATTGCTAGATGTTAATGAATCAAAGGGCTCAGAGAGGAAATAAAAGATTGTCACTTTGCTATGATGCAGCGTCTTACTGATATTTCACTTGGGATACCTTATATATAGGTTACACTATGCCCACGAGACGGTTTAGTGGACATACACTACGAGTGCGCAGTACGAGTAGTGTATGCACTAAACCGTCGAGTGGGTGTAGTGTAACCAATTTGTACCACAGGAATGCGCACTAAGACAACTTATTAGTATGCATGCCATGGTGTATGAGAGCTCATACACCACATGTGAGTGTATGGCTGAGTCAGCACACCATACACCATGGCATGCAACTAATGAGTTGTCTTAGTGCGCATACACTGCGTGCGGTGCCTCTGATTTCTAGGGCTTCTGCGGTACAAAACTACTTACCTGAAGGTTACTATTAACTGCGGGTACTAATTTTAGCGAACTTGGCGGGAATAAGCAAAACCGCTAAATTATATGCTCGCTAATAATTGTTCCGCAATGAAAATTCGCTTAAATAGAACTAAAATGTTAGACAAAAAATCTTCATCGGAAGAGCCTGAGTCATCTTCATTGCCCTCTTTCTACTGGCGCGTGGTTAGCTACCTCGAATCAGCGTTTAACTATTTTAGAGTGAGCGCTTCACGTTGAGCGCTCTGGCTTTCCTGTTCGTTCGTATGGCGGAGCGCTTCTAACGATAACTCGATGGAGACCGGCTCAGAGCGCCAGAAAATGCAGTGCAAGAAGAGCGAAGCGGCAGAGACACGCGGTAGCGACTCCGCCTTCTATTTCTGGTTGTGCGCGTGACGGTGCGCGCTGGGGGGTCTGCGCGTGCGCGTGGACGACGCGTCAATGTAGATTCAGTTGTTGATCTTGTTGATTACATGTACATTGTGCCCTGGGGGTAGCGCCCTCTACCGCTGCGCTCGGTGTTGCCACAATGCCGGAGCTCTCGGTTTTCTACTGCGCGTAGTTACCTCGAATCAGCGTCTAACTATTATTCAGTAATCCACTTGTACTCTCATGGTTTCTTAATACCAGGTGAGATGTGTATTGATTAGAGGAAGAGGGATACGTATTAATGCATGTATTAGGTAATTTGACATCTTTGATTTGTGCAACTTCAGACTAAAACACATAGGCATTGGGCTTGCTTGCTAGTCACTGGGTGAGATCATTATCAATTGTCATCATCATACATTATTGTATTTTTATTACATTATGGAGACACAAATCGCTGAAATTAGTATACGCCAAAAACACTCAGTGCAAAAACGCTAAAATTAGTGCCCGCAATAGTAACCTTAAGGTACACCCTGCCCATCCCTCTCACTAGCTGTAGGAATTGACTAAGTCTCTGATTATGCAGATGGGACAATAGAGTTTGGTACTTGTGAAGAGAGAGTCTGCTTGCCTTTTCCAATTGAGAACGATGATCTCCTTGAGGAAGATAAGTCCTATTTTCTCAGTCTTGTAGACTATACCTTCGATGAAACCATTGTCATTGGTACTGAATCTGCCAGTATTACAGTTGTGGATGATGACGGTCAGTTTGACAATGTGATTTAGCTATCCCAATTGTTGAGTTTTTTTCCTTGCAGGGGTTTATGTGGACTTTACGGAATCAGAGTACTTGGTGGAAGAAGGATTCCAAGCAAGAGTGTGTGCTCGGCTGAGTAGTTTAAATTATGATTGTCCTGTTTCTTTCCCGTTCTCTGTTGTTATTAACACTGAGAATGGAACAGGTAATTATAATTATTATAATGGGCATGATAGCTATAATAGTAATTATTATTATGCTCAGCTGTGTCACCTGATGATTACGAGGCCGTGTCTAATTGGAATGTGGGGTTTTCTCCTTGCTCCATGGAAACCTGCATTGATATTACAACTCACAATGATCCTCTGGTGGAAGGAGATGAAGAGTTTTACATAGAACTCTCCAGTGGCCCAGACCTTCACAGGGGGATCAACATTGTAAAAAGTAGTGCTCTGGTGACCATTGTTGATGATGATGGTGAGTGGTACAAAATGATTTCTTTGTTGGCAGCTATTATATGTACTTTTACACTTCTTAGTTGCCAGGGTAAGTTTCAAACATCAAACATATGAAGTTCATGAAAGTGAAGGGAGTGTTCGAGTGTGTGCTGTGGTGCGTAGTCCACACCCAGTTGCGGCAGACTGTCCACTGGACTTCAGCTTTGGTGTTGGAATTGTAACTTCTGCTGGAACTGCAGGTAACACAAAAATGACTTGCACTACAAAAACATTTAGTGTCAGTGATTCTCCTGCAGTTGTAGATTCAGACTATGAGTCTCAACCTATAATACTACAGTTTGAGTCATGTGTCGAGGAAGTGTGTGCAAACATAAGAATCTTAGACGATAGCATTATGGAGTCACTGGTTGAAGATTTCATAGTGTCTCTGGAGCCGTTCAGGACTGATATCCGGGTCAGACTTAGTCCCCAGCCCAGCACTGTTGAAATCATTGATAATGACGGTAAGTGTACTTAAAATAGTTGTTAAACTTTTTGATAGCGTTTTTTTCTTCAAAAAGGTGTGATGATCGATATGGAACGGAGTTCTTATCGAGTTTGCGAGGGAGGAGCTGATGTGACAGCATGTGTGAGGATGGTTGGTCAAAGCAGTATCTAAAACACGCTGTACTTCTCAACTGTAACAGGCAGTGCAGGCAATATTTTGTACCCACAGATAGAGTTACACTTGACCCCTATGGCATTTTGTGGTTACATGTTCTCCTTCAGACTTCTCTCCTATCTTTGAGCTCCTAACATTTGAACCATACTCCTCCCGAATGTGCATCACCATTGACATTGTGGATGATGCTGCTGTAGAGAACACAGAGTCTTTCACTGTAAGTCTAAGCGAAACTGGTGGACTTGACAGTAGAGTTCAGCTGAGACAACCAACTTCAACCATTGAGATTACTGATGATGACACTGGTATGGAATTTTTGTAACATTAATACACATTATTATGCATTTCATACATATTATATACCTGAAGGAGCTACAGTGGAATTAGTAACTGGTTCATCGAGTGCAACAGAGGGTCATATTGTGAGCTTTTGTGCTGTCGTTAAAACAAATGGCATTGGATGTGCTGTTGGATTTGATTTCAGTATTTCTCTCTCTTTTCAGGGATCAGCCGGTATTGTCTTCAACCTTTTGTGCTATACTCTATTATGGTTACATCTTCATTTAATAGTGGAAAGGTCTCCAGATCATGGGAGTAGCACCATGCTGGATTCGGACAAAATGAGTGGCTTCATTGAGATTCGTTAAAGTTACTCAGTAGAAGCAAACCTTGAATATTACAGAGAGATTTAGGCTGAATGTGTTACATAATTCTTACTGTGGAATGTTTTAGCTAGATATCAATTAATGGAGTCAACCCCAACCAACAAATTTCAAGAAACTTTAACTTAGCTACTTATAGAAATGGTAGCTGCAGCTGCATGTAGCAAATGAGGTATTATTACACTTCCTTTTTAGCGGACAATCTGAATAGTAGCTCAGGAGGACTATGATGACATCACTTACAAACCAGCGTGGGAGCCTCACGAAGCCAAGCTTTCTCAAGGTAGATCGACGTCTTCTTCTCTAGCGCTTGCTGGGAGTCTGTATAGCTCTGGCTAGCTACACTACAGATAACATGCGGGACTCCCTCCGAATTGGTTATTTTATAGTTTGTTTTGAATACTCGAGCTAATTAGTACGCCAATCAATTGCGTACAAAACCATACAGACTTGGCTAGTTATCATGCGTTAATATATATGAATTATGATCGAGCCAGTGGCGTTTGCCGTCAGGCGCCAACACCAGACTGAAGGGGGAACAAAGAAAGAAACAAGCCATCACTCCATAGAACAAACTAAACATGCCACAATCTCTATAATCTGTGTTTTTTCTATGAGTGTATGTAGCAACGACGCACACAAAACTACGGTCTGGCGCAACAACCATCTGAGGGCGTCCTGAGCATCGTTCGACTACCGACGCTCCTGAGCATCGTTCGACATGTTACTTTTAGAGCGTCGGTAGACTATCTCACGTGATCCTCGTACAGAACTCGGCGAGAATGACTCTCAAAAATCATAAGAGGTCGGCGAAAAGACTCCGTCAAGAGCACGCGCGTAAATGCATGCGCGGGAGCGTTCACGAGCGTGGCTTATATTGTGTGAAGGGTCTGGGGCACCAGACTAAGTCCAGTGCCTCCAAGTATACGGATTTTCCCGTATTTTGACGGAAATCGCACTCCATAGACGGGAAAGAAACGGAACACAAGAGTGCTCAAGAAGGTATTATATACGACAAACTGGCAGTATATACGGGTAAGTATATAGAGCAAGCCACCGATAATCGGACGCCATGTATTCTCGGACGCATTTGTGAAGTCTGTGCAGGACTAGATTGGCTACTGTGTATACCAAAGTGTAGTTCTTGGTCATAAACTGTTGTATAAAAATATTTCCGTTGTTGTATTTTTTGTAATTACCAATAATTATATTTTTGTAATTACCAATAAAAATTCAGATCTCCAAAAACGGAAATCCTGCTGCAGGCATCTAATATAAGGCAAGAAGAACTAGGAGAAAATTTCATAGCTTCATCCGGCGCGTGTGAACAAGCCGAAAACTGCTTTTCGCGTAAAAACGCGGCTTACGCGACCCCGCCTATTTGCGCTTTCGTGAGCAAAAATAGCGAAGACAAAAAAGGGCCATTTGTGGGTCGCTGCATAGCCAAAAGGTACAGCTATCAATCGAGCATACACTCGCTTGGATCATTCATACTGTTCCCGTTTTGGGAGTCTGTCCTACCTTTGATGGCCTTGTCCGAACTTTGCTGTGCCCGAATCGTAACTTTACGGCAACGTCATTCCCACGGTAAAGCTCGGATAAGAGCGAATATTTTTACACAACAGTTTATGACCAAGAACTACACTTTAGTATACACAGTAGCCAATCTAGTCCTGCACAGACTTCACAAATGCGTCCGAGAATACATGGCGTCCGATTATCGGTGGCTTACTCTATATAGTAATCGATCGGGAGAGACACAGCTGCAATAAGCACTTTAGTTTAGTCAAGCTAGGCGGTTGTGCAGAAGCCATGGTCATTTCTCGAGAGTTCAACGTTACAGGTGCGTCAAAGCTATACTTTTTCGCTGCTAGACTCTAGACTCCACACGAGTTTTGTAGCCGTGCCGTTCTGGCTCGCTTTCTCTCCCGCGCACTCTCGAATGCAGCCTGTTGCAGTAGCAAGAAAGCTGAAAGTCACCGAATACTTTTCCCGTCCACGGGAGCCTATGCGACGGGAAGCAGCTTTGCGCTAGTTTTCAGACCGCGTGATATACTAGAGCAGTTTCTGGCATCTTACTATATAGCCTTCTCGAAACAGCAGCACACAAAGAGTGTGAAAAGCCCCCAATTGCTTTCCACGCTGTCAATTTCCTAACCTCTGTAGACCCACTGTGGTTTATGCTAAAGTATGGTATGGCCTCTTTATGAACTGTGCATATCGATAACTTTCAGCCTGAAGACAGGAGAAGCCGGGTGAGTGTGGACGGTAGAGAGAGCAACGTGAAGATCATAGATGAACAAAGTAAGTCTGTTATTCCAGAGCCGTTGTCCTATTAGTTACGATGATAATGATACACTTCCATCTAGCTATCTATGTGAGCCTGGATGGGCCAAGGATTATGTTTGAGGGTGCAGGAACAGTGGAGATATGTGTCATTATTCATGATGATGAAGAGGGAAGGCCCTGCAGTCGAGATACAGATTTCGACATTACATTATTTACAGTATTCGACAGCGCAGGTGAGATACATTATGATTCTCAGTTTAGTTAAAGGAGTTTTTTCTGATGGGGAAGACTTTGTGGCTGTAGATGGCCTTCAGATGACATTCCAGGCATTCCAGAACAGGGTTTGCACCAGTGTTACCGTCAATGATGACGAAATGCTGGAGCAGACAGAGTCGTTCATTGCAAGAATAAACATCACCCATCCTCACAGTCACATTTCACTGGGCGTTTCATCAGTGGAGATCACGATAGTTAACGACGATGGTGAGTAGATGCAACTACTAGCCAGACAAGTTATCACAAACTGCTGGTATTGTTAGTCTTTGGGCATGGTGGTGATGCATCAACATTCATCACACAGTTTGTTTCCATTGTAGAGGCCACTGTGGGACTGGAGAATACGACATATACTGTGATGGAAAATGAGTTGAAACTCTATGTGTGTGTGGTAGTGCATGGTCCTCTCATTGGCTGTCCTATTTTCTTCCCCTTTGAGTTGCTGTTTGTCCCAACTCTGGCCACTGCATGTACGCTCTTAAACTAGAGTATGTTCTAGTACACACCTCTTTCTCTCTCCATCTAGTCCAAGGAAGTGATTATAGGGTGAGAGACCCAACTCTGTGGTTTGGTGCGTGCGCTATGAGGCAATGTCTGACGGTAGACATAATTGATAATAATCTCATTGAAGACGCTGAAACCTTTACCCTCACCCTAAAACACCCGCCTAGAGGAAGCACAGATGATATCGTGCTAGACCCTACAGTGGCTACTGTTACCATCGAAGACGAAGATGGTACGTTTGTTGGTACTATTTACCTCACTTTTACACTTTCATTGAACTTTCTCTGTTCTTGTCTTTGCAGCGGCGATTGTCACTTTTGATAGAACGGAGTACAGTGTCCAGGAAACAAGTGGTAGTCTAGCAATCTGTGCAAGAGTGGTCAGCCCTGCAGTGTCTTGTCCAGTTGCTACACCCTTCTCCCTGACTTACTCGTTTCCGATGGAACTGCCTGTAATGACTACTGTATCTGTGTGCTCACTTTTTCATCTTGCATACTATCACCCCTCCAGTCAACAATTCCGACTATGAGGCTTACAGAATACAAACAATAGGGTTTGCCCGTTGCAGTAGAAGTGCGTGTGCTCCCCGTCGTATTACCTTTGTTAACGATCGCAATAAAGTGGAGGTTGAGGAAGTGGAGTCATTTCACCTCTTCCTAACCAGCAATTTCCCTCTTGTCAGACCTGATCCCTACACTGCGGAAGTCATCATCCATGATGATTCAGAAAGTGAGTTAGCACTAATAGATTCCACCTGGGCTATACCTTTTTGCGCATGAAAATGAAATCTATTGTGCATGTAGTAAACTATGGTGAATATGGAACCCTCTGTTCACTAGACAGCTTTTTTGTCACATTTTGCCTCGTTTTCTCAAATATTTATAGTTCTCAGTCGTTATGTGACCCAATGTCCTATGTAGGGGCTTATATCCGACTGGAGCAAAGGGCATTTTCAGTGACAGAAGGAGTGAACGAGACAGTGAGAATATGTGCAGAGATTTACGACCCCACACCAGACCGGAGCTCCTGTCCAGCTGTCTTTGACTTGAAATAAATCTATCAGTTGATAGGGGTAAGATGTCTGTCATTATACTAACTATATACTAACTTTTTACCAATAACAGAGGACTTCCCAATGGCATTC